>VDFB02073277.1:0-65222 GCA_007258455.2 Sequoia sempervirens
ATGAGGGCGCAACCCGAGACTTAGAAAATAACCCACAAACAAGAGAATAATTTTATTATTCAAAAAATGGAGCTTCCTACATGTAGAGGATCTCAAATCCCCAAGTTCTACAACACATGCAAGTTACATAAAGCTATAGAATCACCCTTTCGCAATATGCGAGCTTGTCCCCAAAAAGTTACCCAAAAATTAGAAACTCGCCCATAAATAGAGCTCCTCTTTTAGTTTGGAGCCAAAACAACATTCAAATTGAGTTTAGGCGGTTTTGGCGCCGAAAATTCACAACAAGAAGTTCAAATTTGGAAAGGGCATTTGCAATGGTAACTTCTAGAAAGTGCACCAACTTCGCGGGGCCATAACTTTTGGTCAGGTTCCAGGTCATAAGCCGGATTTGAACTGTTGGAAGGTCCGAAGTCAATAATGCACTCAAATTTTCTACGGCATTTTGGCAAGTTTTGGGGCCGATCCGAGGAACTCTAAGTGCCTCAAATCTAACTCGGAAGATTTTCAAGTGCAAATCTGGGAAACTAAAACTGCAATATCTTTCCACCTAGGAATAGAAAATAAAAACCATAAATTGGGAATTTCATTATGACGAAAAGGGTATCCAAAAATGTAAAAACATCTAAAAATTGAGAAAATTGAAATTTAACTATTTTGGGTGATGCAAGATTGCCCTTACACCACTAGATGCTCTGCATCATCATAGGAAGCTGAAAATTGACATGCATGTTCAAATATGTCACATGAGTGTGTCCAAAAAGGGATTTTGTATGAAAATGAACAAGCTCTAAATTATGACCTTCCAAAGTAGGTCACTTAGGTAGATTTTTCAGGTGCACTTTTGAGTGTGCAAAGGAAAAAATTTAAATATGGGCACTTCAAATTTGCAAAATTTGAGAGTTCCACCAGTCACTCTGACTGGGGATGTATTTATCCTGGGGGAATAGCAAAATCTAGATCTCTGGGGAGTAGACAAAATGTTGAGTCCATTGGGCATTCAAAACTGCTCCTTTATTCAACCTCCTTTCTCAACTTCACTTGGTGACCCCAGACCACCAATTGAAAAAGGGGAATCAATTTTTACCTTTGTCAAACACCAGTCTGCTAAAATAAATGACCTCCCTCAACTCATGCTTGCCTCTATCACACCATAAGAACATGAGTGACTGCACCTTTGCAAACAAAAGTATCAAGCTTCCTTTGTGCAAGTGGAAACTTGCTCCCTATTTGACTCCATTGTCGCATGGCAACCAAATCAAATAGGCCACATCACTGCCACTCTCTTCACTTTCTAATTTTGTATCAAGTGACAAGGTATGAGGATAATGATCAAGACCACATGAAAGCATGGTCTTATCACATTTACTAATCCCCTCATAATGATTATGCTTAGAGAAAATATCATGCTTGAAAAACAATGGGCAATCCTTCTATGTATTGAGTAGAGAATACTCACACATTTGTAACACCTTCAGCTGAATTGCATCACATATATGTTTATCTTGATACCAACAACATAGCCCAAACACATTGTTACATTCCTCAAGGTTTTGAAAATCAAATTCATCAACACCCACAATACCTTCATCTTCATTCAAATCATAGCATCCAAAAGAAAAATCAGCATCCCATATACAAATAATGTATTCCATTTCAGGTTCAAAGATAATATATCAGCACTCCATATGTTATCACAAAGGGAAGCTTCAAGTACAAGTTCATAAGAACTTTCATTTGCAACACATTCACTATTGCAAAGAGTATCCCACTCAACACTATCTCCTGCTTCTCCAACATGAAAATTTGAAGCATACTACTCATGAGAACAAATATGGATTGCAAATCCAAAAATGAGGTTCTCATATGTATCTATGTGATAAACACAATCATATTCTTGATTTGAAAATTCATCATAGAAAATGTCACTAGTTGTACCAATATTTATCTCAACATTTTCACTTTCATATACATCTACATCAATGTTTTCCTCATGCAAACATTCAGTGATGGCTTCAAAGGCAACAAAAGGAATAGAAGAAAAATAAGGTAAAGCATCAAACAAAACAGGAGTTCCTTGTTTATCATTATCAACATATGCATGCTCATAATCAACTACCTAAATTGATTCATCCAGTGAATCTCTTGAACACATATCTTCTTCTTCATTCATATTGTTGCATTAATCAACAGGGCTACATTCTTCACTGTCAAACTTAAATCCTTTAATGGTTTCTTCATTACAACTTCTCACACATGATTGCTCTGATTGAAAATCCTTCCATACTCTGTCATTTGTAACTGATACACCAATGCTCTCAAAATTATTCTTCAAATCTGCAGACTCCTTTGTCTCATCATGAAAGCTTTCATCAATGCTACACACACTTAGAAGATTGGTATAACAAAGTGTATCACAATATTGCTGATTACACATGTCTTCTTCAAACAAGATATTCAATTCATATCCATCATCATCTTGTTCTTGTGATCCAGGGTTGCAAGTAGAGTTGAAATCCCCTTGATCACCCATACAAGGATGTTTTTCAGTTGGTTGCAAACTTCCACATACAACACCGTTGTTTTCATCATGAAGATGTGAAACTATAAAATCAGCCTAATATTCAACTATATATTCAAAATCCACGGATGAGAAAATATTGCCAGTATCATCTGCATAATTGCAACCTTCATTTTCTACAAAAAATCTACTTTCTATTTCTATATTTTCAAAACAAATAGAGGAAACTTCAGATATTTCATCTATCTCTTCATGACCATCATGGCTGCAATCTTTATCTATGTATATTTCTTCTATAGGTTGTTTAAAAACAACTTCCTGATCACCTAATGATGCATCATTCTTGTCTTCTACTATACCATCTGCATCCATTGGACTAATTCTTGAAAAATTACCATCACATAATTGAGTTAGGAGATTACTTCCATATTTATTATCATTTCCTCAATTATTGAAAGCCATTGATATATGCATTTAAGGCTAGGGGGCTTCAAGTGAACTGGCATGGTACTTAGACCTAGCTCAAGTCTTTCACAAAACATATCAATGCAAAATGATTCATTAGGCCTTTTTGATTCTAGTATAGCAAGTGAAAATTTCATGAATCTGTCATGAAAATCATAGATGGATTCATCCTCCAATATTTCTATATCACACAATACATCAATATATGATATGGAATCAACCTTGTTTGCAACTTTCTCTTCAATTTCTTCTCGAGTATGTAGATTTCTTTCTTCAATTAAGCATTCATCATTCACCATTGACTCATCTTCAAAATAATCAAGGAAACATATTCTGAGCTCATGCCATGAATCTATGGAATGCATTGGTAAGCAAGTAAATGAGCCTTCAGCCATACCTTCTAAAGTTCTTACAAAAAAATTCATGATAAAATCTTCTTCAATCTAAAATTTTTCCATCAAATCAATGAAACACTGTACATGTTTTAATGCCGATTCTTCAAAAGCATCTCTAAACTTAGGAAAATATTCATTAATTCTTCTTGGGACAAAATGTGGGTAACCTTGGATTTTACTAAAATATAAAGGGTCATATCTTTCACTATTGAACACCTTCATTTGAGGACAAGGTTGTGTTCTAGGAATGATATTACAACTCGTAGAGGGAGAACTAAAACAACCATACATTTTGCAAATGAAAATTATTCCCTTTAAAACTATTCAATTACAATATTCAACCTCCCCTGATTGTAGTGCTTAATTTCACTAAATAAGGAAAACAAAGTTTTCTAGGACTTCAAATGTGGTTTTCATATACACATTTATCTTTCTTGAAAACCAAAAATTGAGAAATACCTGGATATGTTGTTGCTGCTGCAAATTCTTCTTTGGGACTGGAAATATTTGTAGATCTGATAGTTTCTTCACATCTTCATTAGGTTCTTTTGACATAGTCACCACCTCTCTTCATAGAGGATTGAACTTCAAGCAGTATGAAGCCCTTTCAAAAATAAATTTCTTTCTGAGTTATTTTCACCAGCAAAGCACCACAGATTGTGAAAATTTTAGGTTCAATGCAACTATTTCTTTCTTCAGGTTTGAATTCTTTCGATATTTGAACCGAATTATGATTAGCAAATAATATGACTGTGAATTATAGGTCTACAACTGGAGATTCAGAATTCTCCCCAACAGAGTCACCATTTTGTTGGATTTTTTCAATACCAATCAGATCTTCAGGGAAGCCTATGGATTTTCTAATTCCAATGGTTAGGAACCTTAAAGAGAATGGGCCAACAAACAAGAGAAAGCAATTAAGCTTTCCTCCTGCACTTTAGGCTCTACAAAACCTAGGAGGTTTATCCCATAATGTATATATAACACTCTTTCACAATATTTCCACATACATTGCATATTAAGCAGATATATTCTCATTTATTGCTGAATAGGTGAAATCCTTCAAGAAATTGGCATTTCCTTGAGAGAATTTAAACATCTACAATTGAGAATATCAAATAGTACCAAACTTTAACAAAGGTAAATCAATTAAATGTATATTTATGAGATTTGTTCTAAAATTGAAATACTAGAAGTGAGAAAAGTGTATATAACAGTAAAGACTAGTGCCATATCCATGAGTTAGGAGTCAAAATGTAATTTAAATTGAACTACAAGGAAAATTTAATCTTGAACATCCATAATCTTTGCAATTGCCTTACAATTTACAGATTAACACCCAAACTCTTGTGACTACTTTCCAAATCCACATGACACAAGGTTGAATCTATGACTTAACCAAAGCATTTAACCCAAGCCATTAGATGAGAGAAACAATTAAATTGTACATCAAAGTGGAAGACAAATGATAATTAATGAGCAGATCCTTGATCCAAATCCATTAATAATTCATGCAAAATATCAAGATGGAGAGACAACAGACTTGAGAGATTAGCATTTTTGTCCTAGTATGTTAAGAAACCACATAATTGACCAAATTCACTAATTCTACTAAAAACTCTAAGATATAGACTATACATGCCTTCTTAGTGTTCTTAATTTGCACCAATCTAATCTAAACTCCAAAAAATGACCCTTGCCAAATAACCTTGAATTCCTTTTTATATCATTAAAGGAGCAAAAACAATCTTCAGGCTATTGGCATGTTACATTTCATTTCATTTTGCCTTCATTTTAGAATAAATTTCAATTCATTTTGTTTATTTGCAACAAAAATTTCCCATTAAGTTGATCTACCTTTTCCTAGGAAAACAAACCTCCATCTATAAAAATTAGCTACCTTGCTACATATTTCACCTGTGGAAGTCTTTTACTCCTCAGCTATCCACTTTACCCAGTTTATCCTGCAGTGTGAAAATAGCTCCTCTCGTGAAAACTTCATTCTGCCCTTATTTTCCTGTGCATTGAAAAATTATTTTACTCCTCCAATGAAAGCTCTATTTATTTTTCCTTTGTTTGCTGCACTTTATATTTTTATTTTCCTCCATCAATGCCACAAGTCCATTTGTTTCACTTTACCGAAAGTGAAAGCTCTTAAAAATTACATCCGGAAAAATAAGACTTTACCCATGCTTTTTAAAATGATAAAGATTTTAAAATAACACACTATAGGGTAAAATTTATTTACCCGAGCCTTCTCTCATATTTTATTTAATATTTAAAATCTCACCGTTTAAAAAAATTCTTGTACCCACTCACAACTTTATTGATTTTATTGGCAAAGGCTTAATCGGGCAACATTATAATATTAATTTTTTTTCCTCAAATTTTATCGGGCCCACCAATATTTTATCCCCAACCATCGCTTATCTCTTGTGCATCGCTTGTTGAATGGGAAAATGGGAAATTAGACTAATGAGCGATGAATGGTATAAATTTGGCTGCACCTCCATATTTTTTCAGCCATTGATCTCATTTTCTCTGTCCTCTCATGAAAATCATTCACTCAAGACTTTTACTTTGGAGACAAATTTTAAAAAAATTCACTCGGCACCATTCCCCATGCTTGTCAGTTCATGGGCCCACAAAACTCTTTTCCTTTAGCCATCCTCCACCTGACATCACCCATCGCGTGTTGGAGATGAAAATACAAAAGGAAACTGGCGATAGTGTAAGGGTCAGCGATGGAAAGCAAGTCCATCGCTCATCGCCAGTTGTTGACTAAAAGGAGAGGCCATCTCGCGAGAGGCAATGAGAGCTTTGTCATGTAGCCAAAAGTTTGCAAAAACTGAGGAAGACATTAAATAAACCTTTCATATCAGAATTTATTGTTGGAAGTGTTGCATCACTAATTTTAATAGGGAAATACAAAGCTTTTAGACAACTAGCATGGGTTTTTTCCATGCAACCATGAAAGCTGTGAAAGCCGCCTCTGGACCAATCAGAGCTAAGAATTAAACTTTTTTGTCCTCCAAAACATTAGAAATTTGTTATATATTTTCCCCTTTATATTTACACAATATTTAAAATATTCAAAATATTTTAAATATTAGCATTTGAAACTTTAGAAAAACTGTGACTTCTAATTACGCTTGCAGGCCAAATGGAGAAATTTACTGCGCATAGACCAGGACACCTGGAGCCATAAAATTTTGTGTGTGATCATAATACATTATTTAGAGAAAACCCATTTCCTCCAATTTTTCCCAGCCCTTAAAATTCAGGTACCTCCTTTGTAAACTGGCCCCCGGGATGTGTTTGCCGCAACAGAAACACATTAAAATAATGTATCAAATGACCTCTGATTTTGATGGAAGTGGAGCTATAGATGTTTTAGACCAAAAAAAGAAATGGGTTGTCATTAGAATTGTAAAATTTGACATTTTCTATAACACCATTTTTTACCATGTCGCGATCAAAAAATAATTAAATAACCCATCAAAACTTATTTTGGAGGCACAAAATTGAATAGGTGTGTACATGAATGCATGGAGAATGGAGATCAAGAACCCTTTCATTATGACAATCATCTAGTTGCAAAATACAAGCTCAAATGGGAGGCCACTTTGTAGAACTGAGAGTTAACAAACAACAAAAAAGTGCCAAAACCCATCTTCGCTTTTCAAAACCTTGTCAAAAATCATCATGGGAAGCTGAAAATTGACACACATGTTCACATATGTCACATGAATGTGTCCACAAATTGGTTTTTCATGAAAATCAACAAACTCCAAATTATGACCTTCCAAAGTAGGTCACTTAGGCAAATTTTTCAGGTGCACTTTTGAGTGTGCAAAGGAAATTTTTTAAATATGGGAACTTTAAATTTGCAAAATTTGAGAGTTCCACCACATTTTAAATAATAGATTAATTCTCACATAATAGCTCAATAAATTAAATATATTAAGTTGGCTACTCCTTGACAACACTCAACATTTAGAGCATGAGAATGGAAGAACTTGACACAAAATAGTAATAATTACAGTTCATTTGAAAAGTTTGTTTATAAATTTGATTTGTTGTTCAATGACCAACAAGATGCACCATCAATAAACAACTCAGATCAGTGCCTTAACCTAGGAATGATTTCAATCTCAACACACATACAATTTGATAATTGATTAATGTATAACATCATTAAGCTCTGATAATATTGCATTACAACATCAAATTCATTGTATTCTTAACCATAACTTCTTATGAAGATCCTAGTACTCAATTTACATGAACCTACAGCTTCACCCAAGTAATTTCATTAATTCTTTCAATTAAAAGCAAGGAAAACACCATACATGCACTGGAAATCAATGAAGACAAATGAGAAAACCCCTAATCTTTTTATTCATAATCCATGAAACGAGTACAATAGGAAAGAAATGGTCTTGAATTTGCACCATTTTCTATTCAATTGCTATTATTGGTATAAAAAATTACATATGCATATTGGCAGACTCAAGGCCTGAGACAAAACTCTAAAATGCTCTCAATATTCTCTTTACAAAAACTCTCTGTGATCAATTAGCAAGCAACAAACCCATACTTTTGGCCTCAAATTCCTTCTTATAGAAAATGAAGGAGCAAACAAGCTTTGGGCCAAAAAGTACCAAGTCCTATTCTATTGGACCATTACAACCTACATTCCCCTTTTGCAGTTATATTTGCATTTCATATGGAGGGAAATGTTATATGGGACTAAAACTATTTACATTCATTGATGAAGATCTGGTCTCGCCTTCCAAAAGGCACACTTCATTTGATGTAGCAATATTCCACGTGCTTTCAAAATTTGTTCATGTACTCCAAGCATGAAGAAAGAAAATCAATAAAATGAAGAAAGACATAAGAGACACAATACCTTCCATGTCTACATCCTTGTCATCAAATTCAAATTAGGGAGAAAACAATATTTTGACATTACTTTATCAAAGGCCTAATCTATATTAGTTCCAGGCCATGTATTGTGTTTCTCCCATCTATTATTCACCATTGTTGTATATTATAAAACCAAAATTATAGTGATTACCTCCTGACAGGAGCTCAATCCTCTAAGACATCAAGGTATTGTTCCTTCCATGCTTGAAGCTCTTCCAAAGCAACTCCTACCTGAGAAAGCATGTCCATGTTCTTTTTTCAACATACTCATATTGTTGGAAAAATAAGGACAGACAACTGAGAGGGGGGGTGAATCAGTTGTCACAAAATAATAAACTTTTCAAACTTAACTTAATCTCAAATCTAATGAATAAGCAATGAACCAAAATCAATCAACACATCAGAGAGACATAGAACACCAATATTTTTACATGGAAACCATGTTAGGGGAAAAACCATGGCGGATGTTAGTCCACAAGATTATACCCTATTAAGAGTATAATTAAAAATAATAAGGGGAATGCACATGCATTCAGGCACATTGACTAGAGCTCACTGCTCAAATACAAAAGGGGTTCACTACCCAACAATACAAAATAGGATTAAAAATCTGGAGGGTGTGAACTGAAAGAATAGCTTCTCCACAAGCCTGATTATAGTTCCAATTAGGCATAGAAAGCTCCTTCACAAACTACTTCACACTTTGCTCGACCTTCTTCAGACTCTGCTATGTAATCAAATGATATTCACACATACACACATAAGAGCACACTCAACACCTTTCCAACATACAACATCGATGAAAACAATCACTCTTAAATATCTACTACATGAGATTTCATCAATAACTTAGCCGGCCAGGAAAATAAAGCATATTTACAATGTCAGCCCAAATTTACAAATAAAATTTTAATGTGAATCCACCAAGGTCGGCCACATCATAGTGGAGACCCAAATTTAAAACTCCAACACAAAAATACTTCAATTAATTTCACCTCAACGATCCACAACACCCTACCACCATAATGTCGACCAAAAATAAGAAAAATGAACATATGCAGGAAAATCTTCAACCATGAGCACACCAATCAATGTGGACGTACCAAAAAGATAGAGCATGATCTATAAACATCCAAGAACACCAAGAAACAATAGAGAAACATCCGTAGCAACTGATATTTCTAGAATCATACAAACTTCACACAGGAACACTGACAAAGACCACAGAAACACTGTCAGACCACAACACGATCAAATATATATGCGGACCTCTAAAAATTCTAGTAGATGGTCTAGATACACTCATCAGAAAACCCTTTAGTCCACAATAGCTGAACTTCAACGTAAAGAACAAAATGCCTTCAAGACTTGCACAGTTCCACAAGGAACCTGGAACACTTTATTTTACAATTTTCTCAATATCCTCGACATATACAACCTCTAGTACACCGAATTCTAATAGTGTTGACATCAATGACAATCACATATCAACAGCACATCCACAACATCCAACACATATTAGCTTCTTTACAAATCTCGGTTTCTTGATTGGATATTTCCTCATTAGCCTCCCTCTTCCTTTCCTGTAGAGATTTGATATCACCGCCATTCTTTAATATATTAGGCAAGAGGCCATGATTTATTTCATGAAATATTTTAACCAACTCCCTTATTTTAGCCTCCAAATGCTCAATTTTTTCCTAGAATTCTTGAATTCCATTGACAATTTTAAGGGTGGGTTGGATTTTGTTAGGCTTATCCACATCATGTTTTGATCCTATAACCATTAGCCTCAAATATTGAAGTCTAGGAATCCATTTTTCCATGAGTGGGATGGCTACCTCTTTGTCAATGTCAAATTTGTTTATTGCATCCACCATGGAGGAGTAATTAGCATGGATGCTAATCAATCTTTTATCAACTCCTTTGTTTAAATGTTCCAACATTGTAGTTACACTTTTCAAATTGTTTCCAAGAATATCCTTATCATTTTGGCGACATTTCTCCTCATATTCTTTAAACTTTGCAAGTAATTCTTCTTTACTAATGTCTTCATCCTGTTGTGCACTTGATGTATTTGGTCCCTCCACTAAAATGGGCACATTTCCCATATTGTAAGGCACAATTACCCTTGAATAACTTGTGGTGGAAATAGTCGTAGATGATTCTGGCTCTTGTGAAGTAGAAGGAGATGCAGTATATGTCTTTATAGGCACACTAGGTTGCAAATTATGCATTTTCTCTTTTAATAGTGACAATTCAGTTTGCAATTACATTGTTTGTTGCTGGCCTTTGCCATATTGAATCAATAAATCATTGTATAATTTCTTGAATTTCTCTTTTTCTGCTATTACTAATTCAACCATTGCCTGTGTGAGCTGAGCAACATTCACAAAAATTGTAGTGGCTTTGATAGGAGATGTGTCAGATACCCTTTTGTAATTAAACCCCCTCTATAATCTACAACATGTTCTGCAATGTCTAGCTTCTTGGTTTTGGGGGATAGGGCCGAGATGCCCAATGTATCCCACTGCTCAAATTGAATGCGTAGATCCTTGCAATGCAATGGTTGCCTCCTTTTCAGAATTGTATAGAGGTCTATCATACCTCTTTACTATATCAAAAGCGGTTCCAGAAGCTGAATCCCATTCTGGTAACAAAAGAATACCACTTTTCCTTACCAATTCTCTGCCCTCTTGAGTAATTATTTCCTGAAAGCTTTCTTTCATTTATTTTATTACTTGGGATTGGATGACTACATTTGGAAATTTAGGATGCAAGATCCTTTTCTTTGCAATTTTATTAACAAATTCATCCTTCTTAGCCCTCCAAACAAATTCCATGAAACCTTTAAACTTTAAAAAAGAATCATCATCCATGAATTTTTGACATGCCTCCTCTCTAACATCATCCTAGTTATTTATTCTAGTGAGGTCAGCCTTGCTCAATCCTAGACCAAGCTATTGTGGCAATATCTCCCTAGGTGGAGAAGGTATTCCTTCTTTCATTTCTTCTTCTATCACCAAAATTTCATCATCAGAATCCTCCTTATAATCCACTAGGCCAATTGATTCAACCTTTTTCTTCTTCTGAGTTGGTTACCTAGGTGGTGATGCTTGTCTAGGTGGTGAATCTATTTCAATAATTTAGGTTTGGTTGACCTAGGAGGAGATGGTGGTGGAACTTGTTGCATTGGGGAGGGAATTCCTTGTTCCTCTTGTTGGGAAGAGGTTGGCAATTTTTACTTCTTCTACTTCACCCTGCTCTTCTTCCTTCTGAAAGTAATAAGTTTCTTTTGGGGCTAAAGGGATGGCCTCTCTTCCATCATAGGGTTATCCCCCTCACCTTTTTCTTATACTACAACAACTTTCCCCTTTTCTTGGATCAATCTCGCACTGTTCTAATTCCAAACAACTATCTCAAAATTCTGAAGCACATACTCTATTCTTTGTATTTCATTAGGAATCTCTTGAAGAGCAGTCTGTGGATCCTTTTCTCTTATTTCCTTTCCCAATTTATTGTAGGAAATCTACTTCATTTTTCTATCATCTTTCTTCTAAAAATCAAACATTTTTGTAATCACATCTTCTGGGAATGAGAAATTGTGAATAAAATTTGAGCTTCTAATCCTCACTTTCAACCATGCCATGAATCCTTCAGGGTCATGGTTTCTTTCTCTTACTCTTTTCATTCCCAGAGGCTTGATTATGTCATTAATTTTATTCTATCCTCCTTTAATCATAACAAAATCTAAGAAACAAGTATATGAAGGGAAGAAAGTTCCCTTGCCTTGATCTTTTAGGTGGTTGTTCTACACATCACCTAATTTCCATATTACCTCTAGAAAATCTATTCTTTCAGGCACATCCTTTAGAAACATATGAGGTGTGACACTTGTGTCATACACCCTCATGATTGTGTAGATGGAATAAGGAATGATATCTCACCAATTATGATAAATGTTTAAGTTTGGTCTTCTTTCCTTAGGCCTCAAAAAATCATGCAAGGCTACAAAGATCCTTGGCATGTTTAGAATCAATACCCTTCTCAACTTGGAGGCAAAAAAATTCCCAAATGTCACATAATCAAATTTCCTATCATCTTTATCAAGGACTATATTCCAACATTGGATGAGAAAGTCCAATATACCTTTCTTCTATTCTAGTGTCATATCTTTACAAAAATATCCATGTCCTTTTAACAAGAACATGTGCATGAACAAGGAGTACAAATAGAATCTGACCCATGTCCCACCCCTTTTCAATTTCACCAAGCCTTCATGTATTTTCTCAACTAGGTACCCTTCATAATCATACAAGGTACAACATGTAGGATGTTGGATGTTTGCTGCCATATACATCTAGGTCATAGGCATGCTTGTAGTTAGGTCATAACCAATAATCTGACACAATGAATATAATTTTCTTTGGAAGTAAGAGACAAAGTAATTGATAGGGTAGGGATCTTTTTCTGATGGGCCCAAGATTACCCTTCGACCATCAATAGATGTCAAGTAGTTTTGTAACATTGAAATATTGAAAGTTTGCCTAACCCTTTCATACTCTGCCCTAAGTTCCTTCTCATCAATTGGTACCATATGCTCACGTCATTCACTGAGCTTGAAAACATCAACAATTTCTTATCTTGTGACCTTGACCATGTCAATACTATGAAATTTCCTCACAGTCCTTGTGAATGGATCATATTTTGCAGCTATTTCTTTCAACGGGTCAACGTCCACATAAACCTTTGGTACAATCAACTTTCCCATGTCTAAATTCTAGGGTTTTCTCATAGGAATTCCACAATTTTTGTTTCCAAACCAACAATTGAACTGTGTCCACCTGGTATATGGGAGTGTAGCATCCTTAATAGTGAATTATTTATCAATTAACCCCTCCACAATTTGTGTTCCTTGGAATAATGCCTGACCCTTAGGTTTCTCAGAAATTGAGGGTTTTAGCTATTTAGTCAAATCTTGAACAAGAGGTCTAACTGGGGGCTTTGAACCAAAGGGTTATTCTTTTGACCTAGATGCTTTAGCTTTGGGTGCCATGATTCTAGGGTTTGCACACACTATGGTTTCTTTTGAACACAATATAAGTCTATGACTAGAGAATAGGTTTGACACAAAAAAAACAACCTTAATAGCAATAACGTTTAGAATGAACATCAAACCTTAAAAGAGAAAAACAAGACTCAAAACCCTATTAATAAAATTAAAAATGCAAGCTTAATTTAGCAAGCTTCGAGCAATTGAGGAGAAAAAGTGTCTATTTTACTTATTTGTTTGTAGATGCTTGAAAAACCCTAATCTATCGTTGAACAAGATTGAAAATCATAGCACAAACTCCTTGAATGTGTTGAAGGTATTATCAATCTGTAATTATGCTTTAAAGCGAGTTTTCATGGCTTTAAAGCTTTCCAATTTGGTAGCTCTGTATCATATCCACGGTTATGGCTCACTCGCGTGAACTAGAATGGCTAACTTGCTTCAATACCAACTTTGAATTCTAATCATTGATCATACAGTGAGCTGGCTTGACTAATGGTCCAAATTTGGTCAAAGGAATTTGAAAATGTTGACTGTAGACCATTATCAACATCAACCAATCACAAATAAGCCATTTGGACACTTCCTCCAAGTAACCCCCAAGCTCCACCATCTTGAAGAGCGCTCAGAAAATCCATGTGTCAGCCTCCCCACTTCCCCATTAGTCAACCCGCATGGAAATTTTAGTAGTGAGGAGGCGAGGAAGGGCTTATATTAAATCAAAAGCCTTCAATATGTGGCTACCTTACCCAAATACTACTCACCTATGCACATAACTTTCAGATATGATGGATAGCCAAGATTAAAAGATCTTGTCAACCAGTGACCACATGCCTGAAAGGGTTCCTTTAGTAGCGCAGACTTTATCACTCGTGTCCATATGCCAAAATATTTCCATGATATTTCCCACCTTTATATAGTTCCTTTGACAATTTTGATTACTCCACATGGCACTTCCCCACTTCCCCATTAGGAGATGAGAGATGAAGGTGGGTCCCCTATGGGCTAGTGGGGAATGGCCAAGATTGACCCACATCACCCTATTTCAATCATCAATCTCATCAAATGGAGTGCTTGATTCCTTTGAAGTTTGGTGGGTTCTACTAACAAGGGGACACATGTCATTCACCCACCAACCTGTGACCTTATTTTAATGAATATTAAAATCAAGTGGGGGCATAGGAAAGGGTCAAGATGTAGCCACCATTGATCCATTAATGCTTATCATTTGCTGACTTTGAAATATGTTGGGCCTCATCATTGTATGGAGTACACAACGCTCACTCGGCAGCTCGCCTAAATATTTAAATGGTAAATAAAACCTGACAAGGGCATGGGGAGCAGTAAGGATGAAGACTCAAAAATCTGAAGGCTTGCATAAAATTATGATATCTACATGTGCATAATTGTTAACACTTGAAAGGGGGATGACTAGGCTATTGAACGACAGGGACATAAAACCTCGGCCAAAAAATTAGACCGACAATTAAAAAATTAAAACCCTGATTTAGGACCACTCAAAAAATATTTAAAAGATTTATGACTTGCATGACATAAAATGATATTTATAATAAATCAACAAGTAACAATAGAGATGTTAGGTTCAAGGGGCCAGTAAATGAATGAGCTCAATGGTATAAGTTATCACTCAAGTAACCAAGAACTAGTGACAAGAGGCCAACATCGAAATAGAACATTTGGAAAGGGATTTACACTTAGGATTTTTAGAAAGGGTTTAAGAGACATAAAAACCCTAAACCATGAAAATGACTGAAACCCTAAGCCCTAAGACTCATTCTAAATCAGAAAAATAACCATGTTTTGAAAAATTTCTCAATGGAATGCAACAAATTTAGGGGCTCCACCAATGGCTCCTATTGGGGATGTTTGTTCTTCCAGAATAGAGCATGATCACATAATCTTAGGTTGAAGTAGAACAATGATAGAGAAACAAGACTAGGAAACTACCTAGACTAGGTAGTCAAACCAAACTAGACGCAACCAAAGCTAACAAACATATGTACAAAATTTACAAAACTTACAATGTACATGGAAAAGAGCATATTTCAAGAGAAATATGGCTTCAAGAACTTTCCATGTATTGGTAGTTCAATAATTTCACCTATTAGATCTTGTAGGAAATAAGAATCCTTAGTATGAGTGTTGCAGATTAGATAAGGGCCTAGCCATAATGCATTGAATTTTCCATGTTTACCCTTGTCCTCAAATATTGCTTTCCACATCAACACCATGTCTCCTACTTGGAACTTTCTTGGAGATGCTTTCTTATCATATAGGTTCTTAACCTGCAACTACAACTTGACATTCCTTTTCTAAGAATCTCTCCTTGTTTCATCTACTTCCATCAATGTATCAATTCGGTGTTGCATTTCATCATATATTTGGATAAAATTATACATCTTAATGAGGTTATTTTGTGGCAACCTTGTTGAAATACTTTAGAATAGATCAAAAGGATCATAGCCAGTAGCCTTCTTCATAGTTAACATATCTTCCCATTGAGCGAACTTCAACTTGGAGTCCCAATCCCTTTTGCTTTTCTCAATAATCCTTTTTATGATCTTCATCAGGATTTTACTGCTTGACTATGTTTGGCCATTTCCATGTGGGTGATATGGTGAAGAATAAGATGCATGAATTATGTGCTGAGAGTAGAAGCCTATAAATTCTTCAGACCTAAAGCAAATTGCATTATCTGAAAAAATATTCTTAGGCACTCCAAACCTAGTGAGTATGTTATCCATCAAAAAATCTATGACTACTTTTCTTGTTGCTCCTTTTTTTGGAATGGCTTCCACCCTTTTTGTAAAGTGGTCTATAGCCACAAGGATCCATGAATGACCTGCACTAGACTTATTAGATATCTTTCCAATGAAATCAATGCCCCATTGCTGAAATGGTGCGTAGACTACAACTGGCCTAAGTGGCAAATTGCTTGAGAACTTTAGTTTCCCAAAAACCTTTGACATGCATCACATGTTCTTAGCAGTTTATGAGCATATTTAAAAACTATGGGCCAATAGAATCCAACTCTCAAGACCTTATGAGAAGTAGTCTTAGCCATGTAGTGTCCACCACACACTCCACTAGGCATCTCATTCAAAAATTTAATTTTTTTGGCCTTATCTACACATTTCAACATAACACTATATAGATTCCTCCACCATAGTTCACCATTGATAATAACATACTTGATGTCTTGCAAATTTAGATTCATCTTTTCATTATCAGTTAATCCCTCATGGCATTGCATTTTTTGCAAGTAATATATATAATTTTGTACCAATCACAATTTTCCATATCACAAGTATTTCATCTGTCAAAATCATCCTCAAGATTTATTTGATTAGAATCTAAGTTTGCTTTAGCCATTAGCTTATCCAATCCCTAACCTCTCACCGATTTGGTGATTTGGATGTCAATATTAAATTCTTCTATTATGTTTATCCATTTGCATCTTCTACCCATGACTTCTTGCTGGGTAATGACATCCTTTACAATTGCACTTGGAACATAAGCTATGACTATAGCTCCTACAAGGTAGGTCTTGAAGTTCTTTATAGCTTTAACTAGTGCATATGCTTGTTTCTCAATCAAATCATATTTTAATCATGCAGCTCAAAGAGATTTGTTGAAGAAGCCAATAGGTTGTTCAAAAACCTCTTGATTTTTTTGTAGAAGAACTACAACAATAGTGTGAAATGATGCAAATGAGAAGATTGGTAGTGGTTTGGAAATGTTAGGAGTCCTCATAACTGGGGTATCCTTGATTTCCTATTTAATTTCTTGGAAAGAAATACTTGACTCTTCTGTCCATTCCACCTTCTCACCCTTCTTCAACATCTTGGATATAGGGTGAGTGATCTCTACAAAATTTGTAACAAATATTCTCAAGAAGTTAATCTTACCAAAGAATTACTGAATACCTTTCACATTCTTTGGTTGTGGGATTTTTTCAATGGCAGCTACCCTCTTAGGGTCAATTCCCACTCCTTTTGACACAATGTGTCCCAACCATTTACCTTTAGTAACCCCAAAGGAACATTTCTTTGAGTTTAGTGAGATTCCATACTCAAGGGCCTTGATGAAAAATTTCTCCAAGTTCATACAATGATCTTCTTCCTTCTTGGAGTATGGAGTCAAGTCATCTTCATATATTTCCAAAAAAAATCAATGAAATTAGAAAAGGCTACATCCATAGCCCTCTGAAAAAGTAGCATCTACATTGGTCAATCCAAATGGCATTATGACATACACATAGGTGCCCCATGGAGTGGTAAATGTAGTCTTGTACTGCTTAGACTCCTTCACTTTAACTTAGTTATAGCTAGAAAAATCATCCATCATGGACAATATCTCATAGCTAGTCACCTTCTGTAACATGGTTTCCATGTTAAGTAATGGATAGTTATCCTGCAATGATTATATGTTCAATTTTTTTAATTCAACACATAATCTTATATCACCACTCTTCTTTCTGACTGGCACTAAATTAGACACCCAAGATGAGTGTCTCATAGGCTTTATAATTCTAGCATCACTTAGCTTCACTAGTTCCTCTTCCATTTTGGGAGATAAGGTTGGATTGATGGGTCTCTGCTTCTACTTAAAAGGTTTTGCATCAACGTTTAGATGAATTTCATGTGAAACGATTCCTCTCTATACACTTTCAAATCATCATATGACCAAGAAAAGACATGGCTCTACTTTCTTACCAAAGCAATCAACATTGCTTTGATCTTGGGCTTCATTTTCTTGCCTACATAAACCTTTTTTTAGAGAATTTTTAGTTCCTATGTTTACTTCCTCCAAATCCTCTTGCTGGGTGGCAGTTGTCTAGGCATTGCTTTTGTCTTGGTTGTCAGAAACTCTCTCTAAGGCTACAAGGCCCTTAAGAATCTATTTTTTGTTTTAAGCTAAATGACCTCATTACCAAAGACCGTGTCCTTACCATCCACTTCTTCAAAAAAGGCCCCAAAATCAATCTCTTTGCTCTCATATTCATCCACACACTTCAAAAGTTTCAAAATATCTTCATCATCATTAAAGACTTGCCAATTGTGGATATTGTTAGGGATTGAAGGACTGGTTTGTACCTTTACTTTAGAGATACCAACAAAAGTTATATCAAAATTCCTGAGTGCAATGTTTTCTAATAAACCCACCACTCTGTTTTGGCCTCTTTCCATCCAATCTATTCCAAATGCATCAAACTGCTCAATTGAATCCCAAACGACAATCCTATATTGTCTCAATATCTTATTCTTTGATTCATATCTAGACCTAACTTGGGATATTACCAACTCTGAGTCACCCATCACTTTCATTTTCTTTATCCCATGTCTTTGAACTAGCCTCAATCCTAGTAGTAAGGCCTCATACCATGCCACATTGTTTGTGCAAACAAAAGCCAAAGTGAAGGAATACTTGAATGTATTTCCACTAGGTGAAACTAACAATATCCCTACACCTGATCCTTTTTTGGAGCTTTCACCATCAAAATATATTTTCCAAAGGCCATCATTATCAAATAATATTGTAACCTCATTATCAATAAGAGCAGGCTACTATCATTTTCTCTTGGTAACTCTTCCACCTTAAAATCACTAAGATCAGTATCAACAAAATGAATTGTATCATCTTTAGGAGCATGTTCAATCATGTGTGGTACTTTTGGTTCTCTAACCAATTTGACATTTTTTCCATCAATTGGGAAGGTGGAAAAAGACATATCACATTACATACTACCCTCCATGGAAGCACTCCATTTTCTAGATAGAAGCATTCCATAATCTGGTGGGATGTCTACCACTACCACACTCATTCTAAATTCCTTCTCTGGAAGTGCATCTAATTTATATGGGAGTTCATTTATTATACCAATCACAAGGACTTCTCTAGGATCCACAGCATAACATTTTCCCTAGGTAATATCGATCTTAATCCCATTGATTGTATAATCTTGGATGGAATAATGTTATTAGATGATCTTGAGTCAATCATACAATTTTTCAACAATTTTCCATCTATTATCAGAGTTACAAAAAATGGATCTATATTTCTAAGATAGGTAGTTACTGAATTTCCTAGATAAATCTGAGGGATTTTAGTGATTACTCCCTCAATCTCCTTTTCTTTCTTTTCTTTTCCACTCACTTTGGGTGGAGTAGACACCACTGGTTCACTACAAGTTGTAGAAGCATCATTGATAAGGGCTACTACCTTTTTTTTATGCTCATCAATTCTCATCATTTCAAGAAAAGGAATATAAACTTTTACTTGAATAAGTAATTGAAACATATCAACTTGGGTATAATTAGGTAGATTAATTTGAATCATACCTTGTTTTATATTTCTCTCCTTTTGTTGATCACCTTTTTTTTCAACATTAGGCTTAGCATCCTTCTTTTTAGGCTTATAATTTTTCATTTGTGCTTTCACCTTCATAGCAGGAGACTTGACTTCTCCATTAGCTTTTGGTTTCTCATCTTTATTTTCCTAGATTTTGTCTCCCTTACTTTCCTTGGGTTTAGGTCCATCCACTTTACTATCATATTTTAGTTCTTTTCCTTTAACATTCCACTCTTTGATGAAGATTCCAATAACCTTGCCTTGGTCACCACCCACTATTCTATTTCTCAGATGACAAGAACCTCTAGGTTGTATGGCCAAGGCTACTCCAAAGCTTGCAATTTCTTCATCTTAAGGTCTCCTTAAGAACACATCATCTTCAACTGCTTCTAATGCACATAATTCATTATCATTATCATTCTCTTCATCAGAAAGAGCTTGTTGATGATATGAACTAGCTCTTTTCCTTTGTCTATCCACATCTAGTTCATGAGATTCCATATCAGATGAGCATTCATTGTTAGCAAAATTTGATCTACTCATGATTACATTGACTTCAACATCATCATCATGAGATTGATTATATTCTTCTAGTACCTCTTCCTAAACTTCCACCAATTGGGCAACTTCACGTTTGTGAGGAGAATGTGGCAACTAGTAAACCATGCACTAAGGGGTTTCATCAGTGAAACATGTGGAATGTTTTTGCAAAGGATTAGGTGTGACCTGATCTTGTTTAACTTTTAGATTATTTGGGACTGGCTTCCCATTCTTCCAGTTGGTCTTGTAAGGGAAATCTTGGAGCATTTTGATAGGTTGTCATCAGGTCCTAACACTTTAGTTAATAAAATCATTAATATATCAACCGGGTAGTGTCCAAAGGTTGTATGCAATAGAAGACATCTTGACTATCTCCCTCAGGTTATCTAAATACTAACAACTTTAATAAAACTCTAAAATAAAAACCTCTAAACTTTGAAAGAAGGAAATCTTCTATCTAGAAAGCTTGAAATAACTATACTAGAAATTAGAAAAGTATAAATATAAAAAGAATAACCACTAAACTAGAAAGCATAAAAATGATTAAACTAAGAAATGTATAAATTGATGAAGAAGTAAAATAGGTAAAGAAACTATGAAACATTGAGCTAATCAAAAGATAACAATCTAAAACAACTAGCATAGAATGATTTAACAATCTGAAACAATTGAAAGAAGGTGCTCTAGAACTTTAGACACTAACTTCAAAGACTACAAACTTAGCTAAAACCTATAGGATTAACATTGATAGCATGACACACACATGAAAATAAATTCCAATTTCAATTATTAACTAATAAAATAAAGTACAAAAAGAGAAGTAAAATACTTATCTATCTAATCTATAACCCTTAAGTGGCTACCTCTTAGGTTCTTCTACAGCTATCTTAGATCACATGTAATAATAATATCCAAATTGCTTCATTCAATGAGCTCCATTCACATTGCTTAGTAATTAAAAGAGTGGCAAGAAAAACTTATTTTATTCATATGGGAGTATAACTTAGAAAAGTGTTAATGGCAGCATAATGATATTCTTTCGTGTTCATTGGTTTCAATAGTTACATATTTATATCAAAGTGGCTAAAAAAATCCTACTTTCCAATTAATAAAGTATTCAATAGATTTTCAACAACTAATGGACTTTAAAGCCCATGACATGAAGTATTAAAGAAGCTTGACATGAGCTATAAAGTCTTTAGAACTGAAAATAACATAAACAATGAAGACTCATTCCATAACGTATGCTCCTAAAATTTTGACACCCACTCACTTGTCTTCAACAGTGTTGAAACCGGCGTTAATCCCTATTTTGATTGGAATGGTAATTGGTGGTGGAAGTTGACATGTGGAATGATCAAGAACTAAACCATTAAATCAACACAAATTAGGTGATTTTGACTAATTTCAAGAAATAAAGATTGCATTCTTATTCATAAAAAGAGAGAAATTATTTATCCTAAAGGTAATCAATTGGTAGGGTAAGTTTGGTTGAAAGGTATATGGTTGAGTATTGAGTCCATTATATTGATGAGGTTATTTTACCTCATCATTTCCTACCCTTCCTAAGCTCGAGCAGGTTCTCCTGCTCTCTGTTATGTTCCCTGTCCTTCATTACCCTTATTAATCTCCTCATATTTGGAATTGAGATCATACAAGTCATCTACCTTAGTATCCAGCTCCTCTAGCTCCCTCAAAATTCCCTGATCAAAATTGACCCCTTGTACACATCTTGCAAAATTGTCATCACTTTGGTCTAGATTGGTATATTCTAAAGGAGGTGGCAAAAGAAGGAGAGGAGGTTTGTACCTCATACCAATCCAATTAACCTTCAATTCTTCAAGGATTTTGGCCAGGGCTATTTCTCTTCTATAGGACCATCTAATATTAAGGGGTGAGATTATTTCCATTTTCTTTAGATACATAGGAAGAGGGGTATACTGTTCTTCACATGCATGCCAAGCTTTTCCTATCAATTTTGGCCCTTGTTCTTGAAAGTGATCATAGCACAACCGAAGGTTATTATTGTACTTTCCTTGTACCTCCTTTCTAAGTCGATTGTTCATAAACTATGCTTTGAAAGAGAAAGGCTTTCAATGGGGATATCTCATTTGCAACCTAACAATCTTCTCTACAGATGCATACTCGCTTGACCATTCTTTCCAGTGAAGTTGATTTCTCATTGTAGATAGGAATGATCTCAATTGGACTTATCCCACAAAGAAATTAACAAAAAAATATGTATATTGTTCTAGGAGAAAATTATGAACAAAGAATTCACATAACAAATCTTGTTGTTCAGGGAGTGACTCAACAAATATCTTTACAAATTCTTTATTATCAGGATCTTGTGGCTGATTTTGGTGAATTCTTTGTAACTTCCATCTTAAGAGTTGTTCATTAAGAAACATAGAGTACAACCTAGATGGTCTTCTATAGGCTAATAATAATTCACCAATTTCACAAGAATCATGTTTACCTTTATATGCTTTATGAAATGCTTCTTTTAACATTACTAATTCCCGTTTTAGCCTATTATTCTCAAATTCCACATCCTTTAAAAGATAACATCACTCTATCCACTTCACTACTATTGGAGGGATCTCGAACCATTCTATAAAAATGGGTTTAGTTTTTGTCTCCTTTGATTCCATTATTGGTTTAGTGTCACTTTCTTGCAAATCTTTCTCTAATTCCACAATCTTAATCATAGAAGCATTCAATTCAATTTTTTCTCTATTTATTTCTTTTTCAAAAGCATTAAATAATTGCAAAAAATTGTTTTTCAAACCTTGACTATGTTGATCTTTTTCAGATAGATAAACCTTGTGCTACTTATCTTGTTGATTCCATTGTTGAATTTGGTACTGCAGCTTCTCAATGAGGTTATCTTTTTCCTCCATCTGCACTATCAGTCTTGCAATTTCTTGGTCTCTTTTATTTACAATTGTAGCTTGTGCCTCAGCCTCTTCCTTCTGCTGGATGATTTGTGCTTCATCAATTTGTAGCCTCGCCTTTAATTCAACAATTTCTACTTTTAATTTCTCTAATTCCTCTTCTCTTTGGCCAAATTTTATATCCCCTATTTCCACAAAGAAGGATGAGTGAGGAATTTCCATATTAGTATGAGGTGCATTTTCCTCAATTTCAGGTATACTTCCCATTCTATCAAGAAAAGGAGAAATTCCCCTCACAGGTTCATCGTCAATCTGCATAGAATGTGGCGACTATCTTCTCTCCTCCTCCTTCTCTTTGGGTGATGGGGTTTTCTTGTCCTCTTCCTTAGGGGATTGGTCACCCTAGTTTTTTGTTTCATTCATTTCATCACTACCAAGTGGAATTTCAATTTCCATTACCTGTGTTTGAGTCCTAGCCTTCTTCCTTTTTGAAGTGCTTCCTATGTCTCGGGGTTCAATTTTATTAGATTATGAAGACAACCTTTTCTTTCTCTGAAGAGGAGGATTCATTTGAAAAGTAACCTTACTTCATTTATTCCTCTTGCAAGGAGGTTCTTCTTCATCTCTAGAGTGCACAATTTCCACATTCTTTATCTATCCTGGGTTTCTAGCTCATCTGAAAAGGTTTTTGACGCATTGCCGCTAGGAGTCATTGAGGTCTATTGGGATTCAGGAGCACCCACAACCTCAAAGGAGGGTTCTTCTAAAAATTGTTCTTTTTTCTTAGAGGATTCTCCCTCCCTGAGTGGTCTTTCAAATTCTACCTTTTCAAATTTTTGTAGGAACTTTTTCCACTTCTTTTCTAGATTTTTGTGAAAATGATATTTGCATATCAACTGTATGAGACATTGATGTTTGAGGGGCCCTATCCCAACTTTGTATTTTTCTATCATAGAGGTGACTAAATGACATAGAAAGATTCGTAGATTAACCCTAAGAGAAGGGTCCTCAATGTCATGGTGCAAATGAATTAACAAACGAAAAAGGGGTCCCACTACTCTAGTTATTTGTCCTTCATAGGTGAAATATTTGATTATCCGGGCTACAACAATTCTCCAGGGTTCTAGAAGAGACACTCTATGGATATCTTTATTTTTCCCCTTGTACTGATGGTAATTATAGGTTGAGGTTCCCCTTCCCTATGAAATAATTTTGTCAGTCTTTGATAGGAAACATTTTGAAATTTCATTCAAATCAATTCCCCTATTTTCAAGATTGGAAAGACAAGCAGTGGTTTTCATACTTACCCAAAATTGCATGCCACACACTGAGGTTTTCCCATCAGTAAAATTCTTGAACAATTCTTTTATGAGCTGCTATGTATATCCTTCAAACTGTTTCATGAAGTCCAACCACCTAACTTTCTAAAATAGAGCCGAAATATTTCCCAATGCCAACAATTGAGCTGTAGAAGTTGGTTAGGAATTTTTCTTGGCTCCTCCCATTTTTCTCCATTTCTTTCCTTGCCACTCTACAAAATTCTACGAAACTCTGTAATACATTCCTTGTTGAATTGCAGATGAAAAGGAACTCTATGTCGATATACCCAATGGAGGAGGAATTAATCACCTTTCTTGTCACCTTACTAAGTAATTATGAAAAAAAAAATGAGGAATTATGCAACCATTTTTGTACTATTAGCAATCATGCGATGGCACAAGTTTCAAAATTACAAGAAGGAATGATTCATGCTAATTAATTATCCTTTATTCAAAATAAGTACTAACTTTTAAATAAATAAATTCACATGCACCTTACATCTTGTCACTAGATTGAACGTCACTTACCTATGCTGACATAATTGGATAGTCATATGATTTGGTGAGGCTAGCAGAGGATAATAATGACATGGATGGGATAGTTGAAATGGCAGTGAAAATTATTATGACAAAAAGGGGTGTCATAATAATTTTATTTATTATGATATGGCAGAATGATTATTAGGGAGAAGATCTTGAGGCAACAGAGAATCAAGTGATGGGCATGCACAAAACTTAGGAAAATTCAAAATACTAGAAAGGAAAAAGCTTACAAAAATCTAGGGTATTTTTGAAAAATGCAGCCAGAGTAGAGGAAAAGAAAGTTCTAGAACATCGTGGAGAGGTGTCGTCAGAATGCAACAACAAGATTGAAGATTTTGAAGCATTGTCAAAAGATGTAGCTAAGACAACAACCAAAATTTTTAGAGCATCATCGAAAGATGCATTTGGAGCAGCAACCAAATTTTTTTGGAGCATTGTCAAAAGATGTAGCCAGAGCAACAACCAAAAATTTCTAGAGCATCCAAACAAATTTCTAGAGCACCTAAGCAAATTCTGGAGCATTGCTGGAAGAAGGAAACAATAGAATTCCAGAGCATTGCTAGAAGATGCCGCTAGAAGGAAGAAGCAATAGAATTCTGGAGCATCACTGAAAAGATGCTACTGGAAGGAAGAAGGATGTGACATCTTGTCCTTGGCTTCTCGAAGCATCATTGAGTGATGCATAAGAATGTAGGATTAGGATGAGGAGCAAGACAAATCCATTGTAAAGGTTTCAAAGCATCACAACAGCAAGTTCTAAAGCATTGTAGCAACTATGTTGAAAAGTTCTAGAGCATCATATCAGGGTGCATCAAAATTTTGTTTGCCAAAAAGATGAAGTCCTACAAAATATAGAAAAAATTTAGCCAGGTCCAAATGGTGAAGTTGATGAAGAAATTGAAGAAACATTTTGAAATGATTTTTTTTTTGTAGTTTTATTTATTTGGAAAAACTATATTGACCCTGCCATAGTAGAGTCAATGCACTAGGTTTCTCCTTGCATTTCTACCATTTTTGTAAATTCTTCTTTATTAATAGGATTATGGTAGATGCATAATCGGTGCCCATTAACTAGAAGAGTTCGAGTATCACCATCAATAGGTTTCAGCTGGACCGAACCATTGGCGAATACTTCAAAAATTTCCTATGGTCCAACCTTGTGTGTTATGAGTTTCCCTTGATGATCCTTGTATTTGGAATCGAACAATAATGTCGAATCCCCAATATAGAATTCCTTCTCCTTGATATGTTTATCATGCCAAACTTTGTGTTGTTGTTGGAGCAGTTTAGTTTGATGGACGATGTCCAAACAAAGCTCATCCAGTTTGCTAAGTTGTAGAACTCTCTCAATTTGGGCTCATTGAAGATCCATACCCAACTCCATGGTCGTTCTAAGGGTTTGGAGTTTGAATTCAATGGGCAAGAGGGGTTTCTTCCCAAAGACTAGCTCATATGGACTATAGCTAGTAATTGATTTCCAAGTGGTGTTGTAAGCCCATACAACTTTAGGTAGTTTCCTAGCCCAATCTTTCCTACCTAAAGAAATCATTTTTGTTAAAAAGTTTTCCAATTCCCTAATAGTGACTTCGACTTTTTTATTCATCTTAGGATGGTAGGGTGAAGACTTCTTGTGGATTACCTAGAAATGATCTGAATGCTATTAGAACTTTAGACATAAACTAGGTGCCCTAGTGTGACAGTGCCTTGGAGCTCTAATCTGAGGAAAATTCTATTGAGAAAATCGGCTACCTGTTCTTCCCTAGCAACACATAGGGCTTGCACTTCCCCACTTAGTTAGGTAGTCGGTATAGACCAGAATGTACTCTTTTCCTTGTGAAGGAGGGTCTATTGGGACGATAAAATCCAATCCCCATTTTTCAAATGGTTCAAGGACTACTTGAGGCTACAGGGGCATTTCATTAGAGGAAGTTGGTCTTCCTACCCTTTGGCATTCATCACATCGGCGAACGTATTTCTTGATGTCCTTGTGCATTGAAGGCCAGTAGTATCCTGCTCCCAAAATCTTGTGAGTTGTCCTTTTAGTAGAATAATACCCTCCAAAAGGGTCATCATGACAGGCTCTCAGGATACTATAGGTCTCTTCTACTATAACACAATGTCGTAAAACCATATTGGGTCCACATCGAAACAAGATTCCCATTAATCCATTTGAAAGGGGCACTTTCTCTAATGAGGCGTTTTCTTCTGTTTTGATGAAAAGTGAGGTGGTACTTTTGCAATGGCCAAATAATTTGCAATATCAGAAAACCATGGGGTTTTAGTGGAGATGGCGAACAGATTTTTCATTTGGAAACTCATCTTGTATCAAAGCATAGTCACCATCATGTTTAATCGAGATAAAGAAATCTCGCGACTATGTTGGACTTCTTGTTGGTGTAATTAATTAATTAATTATTACACTAGCATAAGTTAACTTAGGTCATAAATTATTTAGTCTAGGTTGCAATCATTTAATAAATGGGATAATATTCCTTCCTTGTTTGGTGGGATAAGATTCCTTCTAGGGCATGAGTTGTCCTTATAGAACTTATCTCAACATTTAATAATCATCTGAATGGGGTTCATGTTGTCACATGTTGTTAGATCAAGACACATGGCAACATCTTATGTATCTTAGGTTTTCCTTCATGCCTATTTATTCAGGCATTTTGTACATTTGTAATCATGTCATGTCATAATCAATTTGACATCCTTGCATCTTAATCATAGCATAATTTTTCTGTCATTTCTCTCTTATGGAAGTTTTGTCTTGCAGGTGATTCTAGGGGGTTTGAGGAGTTCACCTAAACTCCTACATGGTATCAGAGTTTCAGTGCTGTAGACTTCTTCTTAGATATGAGAGATTATTTTTGGCATGAAAGTCTTGTTAGATGCAAGCAGCCTTATTAAAGCCGTTTTTCATTTTTTCTTCAGAAATCTAGCTTCCACTTTGTTCTAGGAAAAACGATTTCTGGGTTTTGTAGATAGGGTTGAAATCTGAACTAGGTATCTTTTAGATTTTTGATATCTTGTATGGACCTAGAGAAAATTACTGAACAAAAATCAGCACACGTCATTTTTCTCCGGCTAAAGGTTTTAAAAAATATATTTTTTCATTTTCTACTTGCTAGATCAAAAAAATATTTATGGGTTTTGTTGTTAGCTTCAAAATATTTCTGGGTTTCTATTTTTGTCCGCATATTGTGAACAGATTTTGCAGAAATCAAATCAAAAGAATTTGTTTTGGCTAGAAAACCCATTTCCTGCAGGCTTAATTCAGTTTTTTTGAAAAAATCATAACTTTTGGCCATGGTATTGAAAATTGACAATCAAGATACCGTTGGAAAGATAATTTTGTCTACTTTCCAGTGGTGGCATCTATTCTATGAAATTTTGCTCACAGAAAATTCTACACTCAACTGAAATCAATCCTCCACATTGGACTCAACGACCAATATCTTCGCATCAGATTGTCGAAATCCAGAAATTCTAGCGGCATTTAGGAGATATTTCAGAGCTTTTTTCATCTGTCCATCCCTTTGATTAGTTTCAGCTCTAGGTACTTTTGCATTGATTTTTTCAGTTTGGTGCATTTGTTCAATAACTTGGACATCCTGAAGCTTGGGAAAATATTTTTTGATTTGGGTAGGATCACTTCAGTTGCATATTATCTTTGGAAGTCTTCTATTTATTGTTGAAGGTCAGTGTCTTTGTATTTTTTGGAGAAATTTTATTACGGGGCTTGCATATACTCCTCATTTGGTTATGTTGCACAAGGGTAACTATCAATAATGGCGAGATGGGATCTGCCACCATTTATTGCCTTATCTATTTGGTATAGTTCCTCATCCAAGTGAAGGTATTCATGCTTCATATCAAATTCCCCATGATGATATTATTGTGCAGGAGGTTGATTGCCTTGATCCTTCCGAAGAGGTTGACAAGGTTCCTTTCAGTGCTTTTTCTTCATCAGAGACAGTTGGTATCCCTTCACCTTCAATGATTCCTTGTCCAGATTCATTGATTGAGACTTCCACTATCATCATCCATCAGGACACATTCATTTTTTCTAGACTTGCAATCATAGGATGGCTTCATTTTAGGACTTGAGGGGTTTCAACCGGCATCTACCATTGGATTTGCTTCATATTTCTTTAGGTGGTTTGAGGACACTTCATTGAGGGGCTATCAAGTCTCCATCATACCCATCATATGTTTTTCATTATATCAATAGAATGTTTAATCAACATTCCATTGTTGCAACACTTTTCTTTGTGGTTGATTATCTTTCCTTGCTCAAAGGTCCTCCATTGAAGAATGCAGCTTCAAGGATTATGCATCCATAATCAGAGCTTATCCAATGAAACATCAACCCTCGATCAAGAAAGTTGGTGTGTGAGATTCTTGTAGGCTGGAGGTTTCCATTGCAGGCTACTTGTTTCCACCCGGGGACAAAGCTGATTTCTGAAGCAGATTGAGTCAGATCCCAGCTCGCCATTGTCTTCAGAAGGTCTCGAAACCCTAGGATCGCCTGCCCATTCATCAAAATCAGATACATCAACCTGTGAGCTTCAGAGGTATTTTTATGGTTTGCAAAATCAATCGTACTATCTGTATAATTTGCAACAAAAAATCATCCCGGTCAGTTGTCCTCTGAGGCAAATTTTTTTATAAGTAGGCCATTTTTTCATTTCATAAAAATTGGGCATTTATATCTTTGTCTTTGGATATTGTTCAACATCAGTTTCCGCATCGTCCTAGTTTGTCACCATTGATTGCAAGGAGACATTTGAGTAGAGTTCAAAGACATCATCATCAGCATACATCCTTCCTTCAATTCTTATCCGGAATGGGAAGCATTCTATCTCCTCCCTATGGGGGGCGAATATATTGTATCCATGTGATGGATGGTGTACTTGGGGGGTATTTGGGAGTCCTCCATCCTTCCCATCCTATCTCACATTTTCATTTTCATCTCCTTTTTGGAGAGGGGTTTTCTTCCCATTGGGTTTTCCCCTTTTCTCTAGTTGTGGGATATTTTCTGCATCTTCATGTACATGGGTACCTAACATGGCCTAGTAGTCGGGACCCATCATCATCTTGCATAATCATTGCATTTTCCTCCCTAAGTTGCACTTATGGGGGGGTGTTGGTGTAATTAATTAATTATTACACTAGCATAAGTTAACTTAGGTCATAAATCATTTTGTCCTAGTTGCAATCATTTAATAAATGGGATAATATTCCCTTCCTTGTTTGGTGGGATAAGATTCCTTCTAGAAGATGAGTTGTCCTTCTAGAACTTATCTCAACATTTAATAATCATCTAGATAGGGTTCACATGTTGTCACATGTTGTTAGATCAAGACACATGGCAACATCTCATGTATCTTAGGTTTTCCTTCATGCCTATATATTCAGGCATCTTGTACATTTGTAATCATGTCATGTCATAATCAATTTGACATCCTTGCATCTTAATCATAGCATAATTTTTCTGCCATTTCTCTCTTGTGGAAGTTTTGTCTTGCAGGTGATTCTGGGGGGTTTGAGGAGTTCACCTAAACTCCTACACTTCCTTGGTTTGTCAACAATTGTTACATTGAATTCTTGGAGAAGTAACCACCAAATTATCCTTGCATTCACCACAATTTTATTCATGAAGTACTTGATGGCTGAGTGATTTGTATGCACTATGACCTTGTATCCCATGACATAATGTCAAAATTTCTTGATTGCATGAACTACAGCCAATAATTATTTCTCTGTTGTGGTATAATTTTTTTTATTGGCGTCAAATTCTTGTTGATGAAATATATGGCATATTTTCCCCCATTCTCATATTCTTGTCCTAGAATAACCCCAATGGCATCATCAGATGTATCAGCATAAATATGGAATGGAAGGTTCTAATTATGTCCTCGAAAGATAGGAGCAGAGATGAGTTTCTCCTTGATAATTTCAAAGGACATCTGGCACTCAGGCGTCCAGATGAAGTCTACATTATTTTGAAGGAGGGAAAACATAGGGGCTGTAATTTTGCTGAAATTTAATATGAATCTTTAGTAGTATCCGAAATTCCCTAAGAGACTTTTGACATCAATCTAGATTTTTTGAATCTCGAGTTGTTGTATTACTTCAATTTTCTTAGGATCAACCTTAATGCCTTTGGTTGAAATATAATATCCCAGCACTGTTCCTTGTTCCACCATGATTAGACACTTCTCATGGCTTAGGGACAAATAATGATCCTCACATTGCTTCAACACCTTATATAGATTCTTGAGGGCTTCATCAAAAGTTGAATCGTATATAGTGAAGTCGTCCATATAAACTTCCACACATTCATTTACCAACTCGGTGAATATAGCCAGGATGGCCCTTTGAAATGTTGCAGGAGAATTACATATCCCAAAGGGGAGAACCCAATACAAAAATGTCCCCCAAGGGAAAGTAAAGGTCATCTTATCATGGTATTCTTTTGCTACCTATATTTGGTTGTATCCACTAAATCCATCCAAAAATGAAAAATATTTCATCCCGACCAAGTTATCTAGTAGTTGATCTACAAATGGTAGAGGGAAACAATCTCTGCGTGTTTCTTTTTTAAGATCCCTATAGTCAACACACTCTCCACTTCCCATTCTTCTTTGGAACCACAACCAAAGGTGACACCCACTTGTTGTCAGAAATTGGGTAGATAAAACCTACTTGTAGGAGTTTCTGAATCTTAGTTTTAATGATGTCTTTCAGAGCAGGATTGAGTCTTTGTTGTATTTGGTGAATAGGTCAGACATCCTCAATATAGATATGATGAGTACACACACTGGGATGTATTCCTCTCATATCTGTATAGTCCTAAGAAAACACTTTAGATGTATTCACCAGGGTGTCAAACAATCTATGTTCCTCTGACTCAGTCAACCAATTGTTAATGTTCAAATTTTTTCCTAGCAACAACATAATGGTCTTAACTCCTGGATGGTAAGATGTGACAATATTCATGGGCCTTATCAAGGTGTTGAGAGGATAGTTATGAGGTACAATTTTATGAATCTTGGCAACATCTACAAAGAAATGGTGATTTTTTGGAACTAAGTTCATCAAAGGACAAGGTAATCCTATGAAACTAGCATCATCAAATTTTGCATGATCTATGTTGATTGGGTGTCCTAGGATTGCTTCTACGTCTATCATTTCCTCACTGCTCAAATCCATAGTAAGGATTTCCACATCATTTTCCAACTCATCCTTTAATTCTTCACCATGTTGTTTGATAACTACCATGGTCAGTGGAGCCAAATTTTCCTGTCTGTTAGGACTTTCTAGTTTATCAACCCATACTTTACTATTTTCAGCAAACTTGGTAGGAGGATACAAAAACAAATGTTTGGTATTAGATCCATTGAGATGGTCATTTCTCCCTCTTTGCAGTCAATTTTGGCTGCAACGGTAGCTAGCCATGGTCATCCCAAAATTATTGGATAACTGTCTTTGGGTGTAAGGGACTCAATTATCTGAAAATCTACTACATATTCCCATCCATCCACCTTAACAAGAACATTTTCAATGATGCCCTTGGGAATAGCTATGGATTGATTTTCCATCTGTAAGACTGTAGTTGTGGGGCATAGATCAATAAGTCCCAACTTTTTCATCACATCAACAATCATTATGTTAAAGGTTGCTCCAAGGTCCACCAAAGCATTAGGTATTGCTACCTCATTAACTATTATTATTATAAGCGGACTACCTGGATCATCATATTTCAGAGCAGTGGTCGTTCCAGCCAACAGTCAGCTAGGTACCCATTTATGTGTATAGTATTGATTCATTTTTTTTCTCCCTAGGGTTTTAATAAACAACTATTTAATGAACTAGTTTAACTCAAGAATCTCCTTAATTTCTTGTAGCAAAGGGACTTCAATTTGCAATTGCTTGATTTCTTGTATTAGTGCAGTTTTGATGGGTGAGATCGTTTCTGGAGTATCTTTCACAATAATTGGTTTCAGACATTCCAGAAAAGGTGCTTTTATTTTTTCCTTAGGTGCAAGATCCTTTAGAAGTTCAGTTGGAGACTGACCCCCCTCCTCCTAAGGTAGGTCAGAAGCTCCAGCTGAAGATGGCAAGTTGGGCTTGTGTTGAGTGGTGTCTGGGATTTGTTCTATGGATGTGGGTTTTATTGCGGTCTTCTCAGCAAACTTCTTAACAGGTTCATCTAGGATTTCTTCAATAGTCAGCTATCAAAGTGTTTTTCCAGACCTCAATTTTAGGTTTTTATAGTGTATGGCATTAATCCAGTGATATTGTCTTATTCGGTGGAATACATTGGAGTATTTGGGTGATTTTTCTTTGGGTGCAGAACTGCTTGCGCCAGAAGTTGTGGTTGGTTAACTTGTTCATTTTGTTGAGTGTTCTAGGGAGGTGGTAGAAGATTCTATTGTTGAGTAGGCATCCTCCTAGGGCCAATATAAAACTGATGTTGAGGTTGATTCCATTGAGGAATGGGGTTTTGAGGGTATGACTGCTATTGAGGCTGGTTAGGCTACTAAGGGTTGCCCCAAGATTGACTTGCCCATTTAGGTGGTCCCCAAGGATAGGTTTCCCAATTAGGTGGTAGTGGAGGTGATGCCTAAGGCTAGGGTGCTTCCCATTGATTATTATTCTAGTTATGTTGAGGTCTCTAGTTAGAGTTTGAATTTAGGGATATGTGCAGGATCATGATGGGCCAAAAAGTGGCAATATGATGGGTATGTGTAGGGTATATGGCTGACGACATTTTCTTTACCCAAAATTGATGAAATGAAATGGGTTTTAAAAGGATATTATCAGGTTTCCACCAATATAGATTATGCTTTATTTTGAATTTAATAAATAATTATTAATCATTTTCTATTTGAATTATGACTAAAGTCCTGATTGAAAGGTTGATTGAAAAACATCTATAGCTTTCAAATGGTATCATATTTTTTGAATCTGAAACATGCGTCACATTCTATGATTCACATACTATAGATTAAAAATAAAAATTGAATTTCATGAAGTTTTTACCAAGTTAAGGTGGTGGACATATGAGTTTTTATTTTTAAAAATTGTAATAAAAATTAAATTAATTATTTACTTAAAAAATTACAAAAAGTATGCATCACATCGAACATGAGTCCTCTACTTATATCTAAAATATTATAATTTTTTTATCATTTTATTGTGGTTAGGGTGGTTAGATAGACACCTACCTATTTTTTCCCTAAAATTTAAATACTCTGCATTGAAATTTCAAATTTTCATAGAATAGATTTTTTAAAAATAAACCTAGTAGTTTAGAAACTACATTCAGTTTTCTAGAGATTCTATTCTTACATATTTTTGAAATAATATAGATAACTTATTCAAATTTTTATGTCAAGTTTCCTAACTCTGATTTTTCTGAATTTTTGCCACTTAAGGGCCTATTTTTTCGATGATGATCCTACACATACCCTTTGACCATAGGAAAAATTCCCTCTAGTTCTTTGATTTACAATGTTTACTTCTTCCTCAACTGGGGTTGTTCTTTTCTTGGAATTTTTGATGACATTCAGAAGCTCACATTGATTGGTGGGGTTATTTTTGTCACACACTTGACAAACGTCAATCTTGTCAACTTTGTCCAAGGGACATTCCCTTAGCAAATGTTTGTTTCGACAACTAGGGCAGTAAATAGATGAAGTTTCAGGATTTCATTTTTTGCATGTATTCCATCTAAGGTGGTGTTTAGCTGAACAAGAATGTCAGTTTGGGTATGTGCAGGATCATCATGAAAAAATAGGCCCTTAAGTGGCAATGAAAATTCAAAAAATCAGAGTTAGGCAACTTGACATAAAAATTTGAATAAGTTATCTATATTATTTCAAAAATATGTGATGCATATTTTTTATAAAATGATAATACTTTTTATAAGATTTTAGATATAAGTAGAGGACTCATGTCCGATGTGATGCATATTTTTATAATTTTTTTCTAAGTAAATAATTAATTATGAATTTTTATTACAACTTTTTAAAAATATAAAAATTCATATGTCTACTTAACTTGGTCAAAACTTTATGAAATTCATTTTTTAAAACATCCTATAGTATGGAAACATAGAATGTGATGCATGTTTCATATTCAAAAATGTGATATTGTTTGAAAGCTATAGATGTTTTTAATCATCCTATCAATTAAGACTTTAGTCATAATTCAAATAAAAATGAATAATAAGTATTTATTAAATTCAAAGTAAAGCATAATTTATATTGGTGGAAAGTTGAGAATCTCCTTTAAAAACCCTTTTCATTTCATCAATTTTGGGAAAAAAAATTGTTACCCTACACATACCCATCATATTGCCACTTTTTGGCCCATCATGATCCACATACCCTTTTGAAGTTGGCTAGCTCTTCACAAAGTTTACTTATGTCATTGGAACCTTTAAAGAGAGTGGATTTCTTGATTCCTCCTCGAGTTCAAGAGAAATTCTGACACAATTCCATAATATCATCTAGTCCCAGTTGGGACACGTCTCCTTTTCCCATTAAGTCCAAGCTCCTTCGAGCTTTGTCATTGAAACCTTTAAGGAATAGGGTCTTTAGAATATCAAAACTAATAGCTTCTCCACCACAGCGTTTGGATAAGAAGATAAACCTATCTAGGTAATCTTCTAAACTTTCATCCTCATTTTGTCTTATCTTGAACAGTTCCTCTTTCCTATCGTTGACCCTACAGTAACTTTGGTATTTCTCCAGAAAGATAGACTCCATTTCATTCTAGGTGGTTATCAACTGAGAAGCTAATCCCATAAACTAGCACATGGCTGAGTCTTTTAGAGTGGAAGGGAAAAGCTTGAGTTTCTGATTATCATTCTTGTAGTCATATGCATGACACAAGACTTTAAAATCAAATGGAAACTGATCAAGTCCTTAGTGGAAAAACATCAAAAAGGTTGGAAAGAAGGCTAGTGAGATATTTTTCATTGTCGTATCATCATATGCATCAAAAGCAATAGGATAAGTGAATGTGTGTGGTGGTGGAGGGTTATTATTATTGTTGGTGGCATTTCTACGATCACCCATGATGTTGAAGGGGATGTGATTCTCTTCAAAAATTTGCTTAGTTGGGTGAGGTCCTGGAGTTTGCAAAGGAATATACTCCTCAACTACTATATGTTATCTTTCTAGGGTATGCGGGAAGGTCTCAGTTTGACCCTGTTCATTCAGTTCCTTAGTAAATTCTTGATCCGAGTTTCCTTCCTCCCTACTTGTTTTTGGTATGAATCTTCCATGGGGGCTTCATTTCCTAACCATGCAGAAAAGAAGCTGAAGAACTATTTTTATTCCTAAAAGGGGTATTCAAGATATCTCCTACTAACACTAGAAAAATAAGGCTTCCCCAGAAACAACACAAAATAGTGATAGGTTGTTCTCCAATCCTAACACTTTAGTTAATAAACACATTAATATATCAAATGGGTAGTGTCCAAAGGTTGTATGCAATAGAAGACATCTCGACTATCTCTCTCAGGTTCTCTAAATACTAACAGTTGAAATTAAACTCTAAACTAAAAACCTCTAAACTTTGAAAGCAGGAAATCATCTATCTAGAAAGCTTGAAATAACTATACTAGAAAGCATAAAACTATAAATATAAAAATCATAACCACTAAACTGGAAAGCATGGAAATGATTAAACTAAGAAATGTATAAATTGGTGAAGTAAAATTGGTAAAGAAACTATGAGACATTGAACTAATCAAAAGATAACAATCTAAAACAACTAGCATAGAACAATTTAACAATCTGAAACAATTGAAAGAAGGTGCTTTGGAACTTCAGACACTAACTTTAGAGACTATAAACTTAGCTACAACCTATAGGATTGACACTGATAGGATGACACACACATGAAAATAAATTCCAATTTCAATTATTAACTACTAAAAGAAAGTATAGAATGAGAAGTAAAATACTTATCTATCTAATCTATAACCCTCAAGTGGCCAACTCTCGGGTGTTTTTACAACTATCTCAGATCACATGCACTGATAATCTCCAAATTGATTCATTCAAAGAACTCCATTCACATTGCTTATAATTTAAAGAGTGTCGAGAAAAACTCATTTTATTCATATGGGTGTATAACTTAGAAAATTCATAATGTTAGCATAATGATATTCTTTTGTGTTCATTGTTTTCAATAGCTACATATTTATATGAAAGTGGATAACAAAATCCTACTTTCAAGTTAATAAATTCTTCAACAGATTGTCAACAACTAATGGACTTTAAAGCCCATGACATGAAGTATTAAAGAAGCTTGACATGAGCTATAAAGTATTTAGAACTAAAAATAATAGAAACTATGAAGACTCAGTCCATATCATATGCTCCTGAAATTTTGACACCCACTCACTTGTCTTCAACAGTGTTGAAACCTACGTTAATCCCCCTTTTGAATGGAATGGTAACCGGTGGTGGAAGTTGACCTGTGGAATGCTCAAGAACCAAATGATTAAATCAACACAAATTAGGTTATTTTGACTAATTTCAATAAATAAATATTACATGATTATTCATAAAAAGAGAGCAATTATTTATCCTAAAGGTAATCAATTGGTAGGGTAAGTTTGGCTGAAAGGTATAAGGTTGCTCTTATTGAGTCCATTATATTGATGAGGTTTTTTTACCTCATCACATTGGAGGCTTTTCATTTTTTCTAAAACTTTTGTTTTTTATTTCCAAGCCCCTTTTCATTTTTAGCCACAGGATATTTGATATCTTTGAGGGTATTCATCACTTTTTCCCATGTCTCATCATAAATAGGATTTAAGCTAGAGGCTTTCCCTTGCTTATTCGTGTGATTCTTCGATATTTTGATGTCATCTCTTCTTCCCACCTTACCTAAAGCTCTTCTATTACTTTCAATGTGCAAAGCAATCTTGAAAGCATCCCTCAAAGTTTGAGGGTCTTTGCCTCTCAGGTTGTAAGCTATCATAGCATCAAATGCATTACAATAAGTGACAAGGAATACTAAATCATTAGACCTTAAGTTTTGTGGCAATCTATTCATATCCTTTTGAAACATGACATTAAAATCAGACACCATTTCATTCTATCCTTTGGTGATATTGTTAAATTCATTGAGCATAAAATTGGGGTTAGTTTTTGTAGACACTAAAAAAATATCATGAATGATATCATACACTCAAACCACGTATACTAACATCGTTTTGTCTTGAAACCCATCCTCTTTTCGTTTAATTGATTAAATTATCCTAGCTGTTTAATTAACTATCTCATCTACATCTATTAACCTAATTAATCTAATTGGGTTAATTCACCCCCTTTAATGCTAACATTTCATCTCATTAAATTAAATAAATCAAACTATTTAATTTAAATCCCTAAATCTTCTTATTTAATTAGTTAACCATAAGTTATTTAATTATATATCATTCCACCTTTCCCCTATTCATTAAATCATTTAATGAATATCATCTAATTCATCTAATTCCCCAAATTGCATAATTAACATTGTTTTGATTATCAATTACTAATAAATCTAATTCTCCTCACTTGTAAAGGAATATTCCTCCTTTGCACATTCCTCCAAAAGGAATATTCCCATGCAATATTCCTTCCCCTTTTGCATAATTTAATTTAGTTTTAATTAACTAAATTATCCTTTTCCCTCACCCATGAGAATATTCCAATGAATATTCTCTTTCCTCACTCATTTGAAAAAGGGGAATATTCCTTTTTCTTAATAAACTTACTTAACTCCTTGAGCAAGTTAACTTGTGACCTTTTGAACAAGTTGAATGTGTGTTTGTTTGAGGGAATGTGAACCCTTGATTAAATCTCATCTTGCATTCTCACTCGTTGATGAGAATCCATGATCCACGCCTCTTCTTTCTTTCATCCTTGAGTGTTGATTGATCTTTTTGATCTCATCTATTGATCTCTTTTTACCTATTCTACAAATAAAGCTTTCCTCTATTGAATAGGGATCCATCTTTCAAAATAAAACTTATGTTGTTGAAATCACACATACTCACACTCACATTTAGCATACATTTAACATCTTTTAGTTCATTTTAATTGCATTTAGTTAGCTTTAATCTTCCATTAATGGCTTCCATGATCACATAATTCATCCATTAGCTTGTTTATTAATTAGGGTTTGAATCTTTTAGTTTAAATTTCATCTAGATTAGCTTAGCTTTTGCATAATTAGATCATTTTTAGCATAAAATCATGTTAAATTAGCTTGCATCATGCTTATTTAGATTAAAATAATGTTCTCATACTCATCTCACAACTGTTCCATTAGTTTTCTTCAATAAAACTGATTGGAACAAGCTCATTGATCCATAAGATTGGGAAAGGGTCATAATTCCACATCAACGAGACACCACTCCCACAACAAGATAAAGACATTTTAATGCTTTCATAGTTTAGAATGTTTAGGTTTGATAAATATTTAGTTTAACTTTCATTTGAATGATCCTATTGAAATTTGACGTTAGCGATTTCATTATGATTCGATTCATCATGAATCAAGCATAATCAACCCATGCTAATCCATTTGATCACATTTTGGTGCTAGAAGGAGGGAAAAACTGATCAAATTTAATCAATTTCTATCTTGAATTCCATTTTTTCTAACTTTTGTAGGATACGATGCCCAAAAGAATTTCAGTGACACCTTTTGTTGGGCTTTGCCATATTGCAATGATATTGTCATCTGAAATAGTGACACCTAATTAATATCCCAACACTGATTAAACAAACGATGATGCTAATACTTTTTAGAGGTATCGAATATTTATAAATGACAATGCTCTTCAAATGGTGACACTATCATCATCACTATTTTCTCTATAGAGCAACACCCAAGTTCATCAAAATGACTCTATTGTAAATAGTGACGTCCAACTCTACTAAGAAATTTAATGATTATTTTACATGTGTTAGTTTTCTTGCTTCATCAAATTACTAACATGCCTCTAATGTTGTTCTAGTTTTTAAACTAACGGGGTTCTACAGGGTTGGATGATAAAAGTTGAAGTGAAGAAGCATTCTCATCTTTGAATCTTATAATTGTAACAAGAATTTGATGCTTTTGGGGAAATTATAACACATCTATTATGCTTTTCATTTATTCTTTAGGACCACACTAATTTTCATTTGGGTTTAAAAAGAACACTCAAACGGGACTAAAATTGAACCCTTATTTCATCATTGTATTTTGGGTTTAAAATTGAACAAGACAACTTAAAATTTCGTTTGGTGCATAAAATTAATTCATCTTAGCTTTAGGGGTTAAAATTAATGAGTGTTTTTTGAGTTTTGATTTACATCTTTGTTATTGAATGTGTATGCAATTCTCTCGTGCCACTCGGTGATCTTGAGAAACATAAACATTCCTTAACACTTTGTATAATCACCTACATCTTTCAATTTGGATTAAAAATGAACCCCTTGCTAGTGTAGGGAAAAGACGTGGTGTGTGTTCTCTCCTTGTTTCATGCAAATGAGGATGATCAAACTACAAACATACTTCCTTACTATTGTTTATCTTTACAACGCTTTCCTCCCCACTTAGAAAGGAGGGAATGACCCAAGCAGAAACAAGTTGAAGCCAAGCTCTTTCAAGCCCCTATATAAAAAATGTGTTTGTGATGAAAGTAATAAACAATAGGTGTAGATGCATCATACTGACAAGTGTCACCATTATTATCCATGTGATACATCAAAATCTCTTCTTAGGAAGAGATTGGGAGGCCTCTCAATTCTCCATAATCTTGAGCTAATATTGCCACGTGTATGGACACCTTGAATGAAAGCCCTTATTATGATTCAAGCCCTTATTATGAACCAACTGTTTAGAACCCAAAAACCTTTATGCTTGCTAGTGTAGGAATGGTCATTCTGAATCTGCCCCACATTTGTACTATTCATTGTTGAAATATAAAAAATACTTAGGATATTCAGATCTTCAGGATTTTGAGATTTGGTGGTCCTGAGAAGTGTGTATTGTGGAGGGGAGCTGGTGTTTCCAAATCTATAACTATTTGCATTGTCTTATTATTTGGAGAAATATGAGTGGGGATTCAGTAAGCAGTATCTTTTGAGCCTAGGATGGTAAATGCTTGTGAGTCAATTAATACTTTGCTTTGTTCCAAAACATTACAAAAAAACATTCACAATCTTTTCAAAATTTCAAACCCTTTGGTCTAAAGTATGGATACCTCTTGAAATATCCTTGATATTAATGCTTGTCCTAAGGATTTCTATCCTTAGAGATTTCTAAATATCTTGACTTATATCTCAATCCATACTTACCAAAGTCAACATAAGAAACTATACCTTCAACCTTATAATTTTCACAAAAAGGACACTGTGAAATTTATGATGTTTTTGACATAGACATTTAGTTTGAGAACATAATCAAGACAAGTGTTTGTGGTAAAATAAACTCACTTAATCAGGATAAACTTGACACAATTGAACCTGACATGACCATTTGGAGACTGATCTCTCCCATTAAACACCCCAACCTTACACCTAGTATTATTCAACCAAAATTTGAACTCATTAACAGAGAACGAACTGATATGATTAGTAGTTTGATAAGCTTCACTTTTGAAACCAAGGAAACACTAGCCCAGTGCAAAAACACCACAAACATCTTAGACAAGGAAGATAAACAAATCAATATTGAGGCTGGAAGGCCCCTATTACCACCACCTACATGGCAATAAATATTCTCTTTCCTTCCATAGAATTAGACTTCTCTAAATGATCTCATGCAAAATCAAAATCCCCAAGAGAAGGTCTACAGGTCATCATTTCAAACATAGGAATTTTACTCCAAAATCTCTCAAAAAATACCTTGCAACACTTCATCAAAATAGAACCATGTTGTTATAATACTTCTACAAACATGTTTCAAGGAACAATATAGAATTATGCATGTTCTTTTTTAGTCAAAATCCAAGTCTTTTTGATGATAATGAACCTATCTAAAACATTGGGTCTTTAGGATTTGAAAACTTTAGAGGTCTAGCATGTTTCTCACTACCTTGGTCTTATAAAAAAAAAGGTTTATTCTAGGTCAACATTGGGTCAAACATTTCACTCACCCCTTCATCAAATTCCAAACTTCAATTCACCGAACTTTGCAAAATTTTTGAATATACTAACACTTTTTTGACTTAAACATCTATCAAACCAACCCCTAACATAGCTACTTTGTATGTGAAATATATCCTTTTCCATGCACTTGGTTGAGTTAGTTATCATCTTTGAGCTAGCTTATCTTGAAGGTCATGAGTCTACCCTAAATATTTCCAAGTTGATTAAAATCCTTTATCAAACATCAAAACATCAAACTCTTAAGTCAAAAGTGTTGTCCCAAAGCGTTTACAAAGATCACTCCCCACATCATCCACCTTTTCATCCCCCATTATCACCATTGCTCCAAAAAGACTTAGAGCATCCCGTTTACCTAAATTTGAGTCAACTAGAGAGTTCAAACATTATAGATCACAACACAACTCTCCCAAAGCTAACCCAAAATTTATGGTAAAGACAAGATCACAACATTAGAGAATCATGGAGAAAACCAAAGTCACATTTTCCTCAAAGTGATCCAAATCCTCTAAAATTTGATCCAAGAATTCAAGTTACCCCATCAAAACAACCCTCATCTCCATCAGGGCCATATCAGATTGAAGATGTTACCCATAACCTATTTGGACTTACTAGGGAAGAAATCATGGAACATCAAGCCTTTGAAAATGTAGCTCCAATTTTCCCATCATTTGTTGCACAAAATTTGACACAAGGATTCACAATTCCATCACTAGGGATAAATCAAACATCCTCTCCTATTCTTGCAACTAGTCTTGCCAAAGACTTTTTTCTAACTCTTCCATTTGAAATCAACACACTTGTGGGAACCCTCGATACCAATCCTCCATCTTAAATGACTACTTGGACACCTACATTTGGTGCTCCTCCCATTCTCAAAGATCCCCAACATCCATATAAACCCCTTGAACTTCATTACTCCACAACAACCTCCACATATCTAGGACAACCCTCTTCATTCATACCCGTGAGTACCACAAGTGTTCCCACCATCACAAAAAGTAGTATGGACCAAGTGTCTCAAAAAAACACACAAGGTTATGCCAACACCATAACATAGAGTCAACCCTTAATGCAAATTGTGACCTCTTTACCCAATCCTCCAACTAGTTCATCCATACCATTGGCTTCAAAAAACACACCCATCCCATCCATTATCAACCCATCTCAAAACAATCCCTTCGTCAAAAATCCCATCAACCTAGGTAATACCTTGTCCACATCCCTAATGCAAGTAAATCATCAAGACATGGGACAAGGGAACCTTTTTAATCAATGAACTCAAGGTCCTAGTATGCCATTATCATCACAAACTCAAATGGAACCATCCTCATCTTTCCCCATGGTCCCCTTCACCATGAAAAATCAAATGGGACCTCAAACTTACATTCCTCCACTTCAATCCACTATCTTATAAGGAATGTTAAACCAAGGGAACCCCCAACCTCTCGTCACTAATCTTCTACCTACTCAAAACATCAACACTCATAATCCATCATAGATGTCCCAAAAAACAACTGATCCCACATTGCAAGAACATGCCTTAAATTTACAACAAGAACAACAAACATATCAACAAGCCATACAACAACAACAACAATAACAAGAAGTAGCCTTATCATCATCACAACAATAATAACAACAATAGAAAGCAACCTTAGTAGTATAAAAAGAAACCTTATCCCAACAATAAAATCATTCCCATTAAGTAGCCTTAGGAGAGAAACAACAACAGTAGGTCTAGTAGCAAGCCCTTGTGGTGCAACAACAACAATACCAAAAGGAAAACCTTGTGGTGCAACAACAACAACAATCCCAACAACAAGTAGGCTTATTAGCACAAAAACAACAACAGGTCCAACAATTATCCCTTATGGTGTAACAACAATAGAAATCCCAAAAAGTAGCCCTTGTGGTTCAACAAAAACAACAGGCCTTACTAGCTAAGCAGTATGCCTGACAACAACAACAACCAAGTTCCTACTATAACCCTCAATAGAACATCATCAATACAAACACATTAGGAACATATACATCAACACCCCAATCACCTTCATAGAACCTCACACCACAATACACCCCATAAAAAACCTTCTCATATCAAAATCCCGCATACAACTCATCCGTTATCCCACCATATGTTCCTCCACCAAATCTTCAAGACAATATAGCATCACAACTTAAGGCATTGTCACAAGAAATGCAAGATTTCTGAATGGGAAAGACAAAGAATCCCAATACATAGAACATATGTCCATATCCATTTGATTGAAACATCGCAATGGTCATGTTCCCTCCCAACTTTGAAATCCCAAAATTCAATAAATACAAAGGGAGAGGAAGTCATGTGGACTATGTCAAAGAATTCAATGTCATGTGTATGGAGGTGGCCTACAATGATTCTTATTTAATGTGCCTCTTCCTTGAAAGTTTAACAGGTCCTGCAATGGATTGGTTTTCTCAACTACCTCCTGGTATAAAAAATTTCCAAGAAATCACTGATAAGTTCATTGATCACTTCTCCTTTAACCTTGGCATGGACGTAAGCCTAGAAGAATTGTATACTCTCAGAAAAGAAAAAAGGTGAATTTTTCTTTAATTTCTTACAATAGTGAAGACAAAGAGGTAGTAAAAGTAAGTGGCCTCTTCCCAATGAACAACAAGTTTGGATCATCATAGAAAATCTAGACCTCAAATATCCTTCCATTTGAAAATTCAATTCATCACATCTTATGATGAGCTTTTCCCTAGAGCCCTTAACATCGAGAGAGCTCTAATCTCACAAGGAAATATTGAAGCTTGCAAAGACAATTGTCCATCCACTAGTTAAAATGACAAGCCTCGTGTCTGGGCTAAGAAAAAAATGTAACAAGTGATGCTATGGTAGATGCTAAGGTAGTCCTAAGTGCTCATAGGCCAAACAACAACCAAGTTGCTAACATTCAACCAACTGTGCAACAAAAAAAACCTCCTCAAAACAATCAAATCAACAACATTGTAATGCAAAAAGGTGAACCCCTAACAAGAGCACCTATCCTAAACACAAATACACACAATTGTTAGAACCTATTGAAACAATCATGAAGAAATTGGTAGAATCAAACCTCATAACACTTCCTAGCTTTGAAAACTACAAATAACCATAAGAGAAACCATCCTTGTATAATGAGAACGATCTTTATGACTTTCACAAAATCAAAGGACACAAAATAGCCAACATTAGGTGGCTTAAAAATATTATCCAAGACCTCATAGAAAATGACACCATATCTATTGAGGTACCCGCTGAGAATCAAGATCTTAAGATATACAAGAACCCTATGCCAGATCATAGCAAAGGGAACAACAACAAAAAAGCTAAGGATTACACAAATGTGCAACATACCTATTCCAACATGGTCACTTCTTGTAATAGTGTCATTATTGTCATCACCATCAAAGGTCCTAGTGCAGAGTGTAGTCACCACATGATGTGGCAAAATTACTATCCAAGGAGTCCCATCTCAATCTAGGTAACAACCTACTTTTCCAACATCCCATCCTAGTAAGTATAATTTCCTAGATCATCTTAAGACCCCCACATAGATATCAATCTTGGAACTATTAAGGCTATCCCCCACACATAGGGAAATCCTAGAGAAAGATTTATCAGAATCATTAGTCCCTGAGGATATTGATACAAATTAGTTTCAAGATATGGTAGGGAATAACACTAATCACCTTCTCACCTTCTCAGAACAAGACCTACCATCACAACCACCTCATAACCATGCTTTACACCTTGAGGTTGTCCTTCATAAGAGCAAGGAAAAAAGATTCCTATTAGATGGAGGTGCTGGTTTGAACATTTGTACCCTTCAATTGATCAAGAGCCTAGGCTATTCAAAGGATACTATTAAGAAAGCAAAGAGTACCACCATTAGAGCATATGATGGCCAAGAGCGGGTATCGCAAGGCATCATTGCATTACCCATCCAAGTGGGACCCATCATTGTAGAAACTACATGCCAAGTGCTCAAACTTGATCTTCCCTACAACATCCTACTTGGTTGACCATGGATCCATGCCCTAAAAGTTGTAGCATCGACTTATCATCAATGTGTAAATTTTCCCTTCGAGGAAAGAGAAATTACCATCCATGGAGATCTCGATCCTTTTTACTACTACAAAAATCTTGAGGCCAAGTTTTATAAAATCCCCAAAGTAGCCAAGAATGATTAAGGGCCTACACCTTCTACCTCACTTACTGACCCATCATCCCTTGTATCTACCTCTAAAACCAAAGCACTCATTATGTAGAGTATACTTGACATCAAAGTCGTAATCCAGGATGATGGCTATGGAAACTATAAGCTAATGAAGAATACCTTTTTCTTGAGAGAGATACCTATTTCTCCTCAATCCCATGGGAAACCCACATCAAGAAATAAAGAGGCTGAAACAATCTAGATGGAAGCTACCACCTTCACCAAGTGGGGAGATTTGAACCAAGAAGATGTCAATGAGGAAGATGTCTCTAAACTCCTTTATCAAGATGAATAACCTGTTCCTATTCTTCCCATGGAAGATGACAATAAAGGCTTATAGCTAATAAAGGGATGGGGCTATAACAAGAATGAGAAGTTAGGACAAAATAATAATGGTTTTCTAGAACCCATCATTCCTGAGAAAATCCTAAAGAATCTTGGATTAGCTTGTACTACTAGCAAGGTCACCATTATTGACAAAGGTACTTCCATTAAATGGGTTGAGGCTTCCTCTTGGTTACCTACATCATGTGATATGACCTTAGATGACTTCCCCCTTGATGTTGCTAACTTATTTGAGAATAACCCCCTCTTCATGATATTCATAACATCCTTCACTCTGAGCAATCAACCAACTGAAATATGCCTAGTATACCCGAAACTCATTGAATTGGACCAACATGGACCACCGATTCTAGATTTATTCAAAAACAATGAAGAAATATTAGAACTCATGAGACTCCATGACAACTTACCATGGGTAGATCACAAAGAAGGTTTTGACATAGAGCTAGTCATAGGAGCATACTATGGGGATACAATTGAGTCCTTCAGTCGCAAAATTGATAACATGAAATTAACTTGTCAATATTTGAGTGAAAACCAAACTGTGGCACTTTATGATCCCAAAATAGTAAAAATAAAGGATGTATCCAAGGGTGAAAACCTCTCTAAGGTGCCTAAGGATGAGGGATTCAATCTCCCCCTTAGTGCAATACATCTAGACAAGTTAGGAGTACTAGCAAAAAAGGCCACTCTAGTCAATGTGGGAATGAAAGAAGCACCCAAGATCACTTTCTACACTGAATCCCTATTGGATGAAGAACATAAAAACCTAGCAGGATTCCTTAAAGAGAAAAGAGCTAACTTTGCATGGTCATACATAGATATGCTAGGAATTGATCTAGAAGTGGTTGTGCATCACTTAGAAGTCTATCCAAAATCCAAACCAGTAAAGAAAAAGTTAAGAAAGATGCACCCTTAGATAGCACTCTTGGTCAAACTTGAGTTACAAAAGCTTCTTGAAGTTGAATCTATCCAACCAATAGATTATCTTGAGTGAATTTCAAACCTGGTATGAGTCTCATAACCCACTGGGGCCATCATAATATGCATTGATTTCAAGGACTTAAACAAAGCATTCCCAAAGGATGATTTTCCTCTTCCTAACATCGACATCGTAGTGGACTTAACAATAGTACATGAAATTATATCACTCATGGATGGTTTTTTAGGCTATAATCAAATCATAATCACCAAGGAGGTTCAACACAAAACTACATTCACTTGTCCATGGGGGAAATATTGCTTGAATGCGATGCCGTTAGGGCTAAAGAATACAGGAGAAACCTATAAGACAATAATGACCCTCATCTTTCATGACATGATACACAAAACAATTGAAGATTATGTGGATGATATTTTGGAAAAATCAAAGAAAAGAAGTGATCACATACAAGTCTTAGGACCCATCTTTGACAAGATTGAAGAATACAAAGTATGACTAAACCCAAAAAAGTGTGTCTTTGGGGTTACATCAGGGAAACTTCTCAGCTATATCATCTCACAAAGAGGGATAGAAATTGACCCAACAAAGGTAAAATCCATCCTATACATGGAACCACTACAAACACTAAAGAAGATGAGAGGGTTACAATGAAGATTGTAGTCCATCAGAAGGTTCATCGCGCAACTATTAGACAAAATCCACCCTTTTTCGCATCTTCTCCATAAAGGAATAACTTACAAGTTGGATGAGAAGTGTGACAAATCTTTCCAATAGATCAAAGACTATATATTAACACCTCTAGTTCTCATGCCACCAATACCGAACAAACCATTGATCTTGTATATCTCAACAACATCAGTAGCACTAGGTGCTCTTCTAGTACAACATGATGAAAATGGGAAGGAAAGGGCTATCTATTACATCAACCAGAACTTATTGGGCTATGAAATAAACTATTCATCCATTGAGAAAGCCTTTCTAGTATTTTTTTTGCTTCACAAAAATATAGACACTACATGCTATCACATCAAATCAAACTCATTGCAAAGATTGACCTGTTGAAATATATGTTATCTAAGGAAATTCTCACTAGGTGAATGGTCAAATGGGTAATGATCTTAACATAATTTGACATAGATTATGTGGAGTGCAAGGTAATCAAAGGAAAAGTGATCACAGACCAACTAGCAAAAGCAACTATCTATGTAGAGAACCCATTGATATATGAATTCCCTGATGAATCATTCTTCCTTTTCAATCTCACAAATCAGTGGAAAATGTACTTTGATGGATCATTCACTCAACATGGATTAGGAGTAGGTATTATTTTCATCACCCCTCAAGGTGGTTGCATCCCAAAGTCATATAGACTATCATTCCCCTATACTAACAACATTGTTGAGTATGAAGACCTAATCATAGGTCTAAGGATAATAGTTAAATTGTAGATACAAGAGATGAAAGTCTATGGAGACTCACAACTAGTTATCAACCAAGTCAATGATGAATACCAAACTAAGGATGATAAGTTTACTCCTTAAAAGAAGATGGTAGAGAATCTCAAGAACCTTTTCATAGATATAACTTTTGAGTAGATTCCTCACATGAACAACCAAGCAACTAGATGATATGGAAATAATCGGGTCACTGTTAGACATGCCAAACAACGTCCTATAATGTGAATTCTTGGTAGAAGAATTTCTTGTACCAAATTTCAAAATCCCTGAATTTGAATTCGTGTGTTTCATTGTTGGTCCTGGATCTCCATCATATCATGACATCTTTACCTACCTAAGCAAAGGAACCCTCCCATCTAATATCACCTCCAACCTTAAAAAGACCTTTGTTAAAAAGGCATCCTAATTCATGATCCTAGGTGATACACTTTACTGTTGAAGCATCGAGGGGACATTACTATAGTGTATTAACCAAGAGGAAGACTTGACCACTTTAATAGAAGTTCACGATTGAATATGTGGTTCCCATTCTATTGGTATGAATTTACCTAAGAAACTATTGAGGATGGGGTACTACTGGCCAACTATGGAAAGAGAAGCTCATCAGTATGTGCAGAATTATGTCCAGTGTTAGTAGTATGGAGATATGATTCATGCTCCAACTCAAGAATTGCAACCAATGGTCACACCTTGGAATTTTTCATGATGGGGGCTTGACCTCATAGGAAAGATCACTCCAACCTCATCCAATGACCACAATTTTATCATAACACCTTCTAAGTACTTTACTAAATGGGTTGAAGCCATTCCTTTGACCTACATAGAAGGAAAACAAAGTGATAAGTTTATCTTGAATTACCTAATTTTCCGTTATGGTGTTCTACAAACCCTTATCTTAGACAACAAAACAACCTTCAAGAATGAGGATGTGAAAGAGCCATATCAAGATTCAACATCCAACACCAATTCTCTACCCCATATTACCCCCAAGGTAATGGTCAAGCTAAGGCTACAAACAAAACCATTCTAAAAATCTTGAAGAAAATGGTCAATAAATCCAACCGTGACATCTGTGGCTAAATCCTACTCTTTGGGCCTATCAAACTAGTATCTGAATGCCAATAGGTGCAACCCTGTTCTCCTTGGTCTATGGATCAAAAGCCATTTTTCCTATTGAGGTTGAGCTTCCATCACTGCAAGTGTCACTACAAAACCTAATCACTAATGAATAGTACAAAGTATCTCAGCTAAACGAGCTAGAATTCTTGGATGAGTCTCTTCTTAATGTCCTTAATCACTTGCAAGTATATCAAACCCAACTAAAACGTAGCTATAACAAGAAGATAAAATGTTGGTCTTTATAGGTAGGAGATCTTGTCCTAAAGCATAATTGGAAGAACCTTATAGATCAAAATAGTAAAGGAAATTTTGAGCCTAACTGGTTGGGTCTCATTGTCATCACAAGTTATGGATCAAGAGTATACCAATTGTCAACACTTGAAGGTGAACCCTTGCAGGAACTAGCTACCAGCTTGTATCTTAAAAACATTTATGCCTAGTATTGAAGGGTATAAATCTGAAAAATACAAAAAAAATAAAAATGATCAAAATCCAAAAAATGAGAAAAAGGATTGAAAATAGTAGAAAAACAATCATCCTCTAGTGAAAACCACTTCAGTGGTGCTTTGGTCAAGTACCTTGGTGAAAGCCTAGCAAATAGGGGCCTTGCGTAAATAAATTACCTCAATCTACCTGGTATCTTTATCCTATCATTCCATCCATCGCATCCCATCCTTCATTCTTTTTCATCCATCCCCCATCCATGTCTACATCATAGCTTGATATTGTGAAGTATCATATCCCCTTAGTACAACTTGTCATAATCCAAAGGTTAGTTTTTCCTACCTATATCAAGGTAATCTATCATTTCACACTGGTGGAAATTCATTATGGATCAAATCGGGTTCTTATATATCTTAAGATCATTGAAAATCTCAAAAACATTCATAAAATCTAATAGAAAATACCAAAAACATTCAAAAAAATTCATCAAAAAATCCAAAAACATTTGCAAAATCTTGTATAGCTAAAATCCAAAAACATTCAAAAACTTGTAAATTCAAAATCAAAAACATCAAGAAGACATCAAAATCCCTAAAAAGGTCAAAACATCAAAATCCCAAAAATCAATACCTTTTTGTTGAACTATGAGTCTTTGAGCTTGAACGTAGGAAAGGCCATCATTGATGTGCCCTCGAGACACCATAGGTTAGTCTTTAGGAGTCCATCATAATAAGCTGACATTCCCTGAAGTGTTCATATTCATTGTCAATAAATTGAGTTAGTCAAACTACATGGTCTCTGCATGTATAACGTAGGAATGGCTAATCTATGATCATCCCTTAGGCCCCTAGGATAGGTCTTTTAGGTTAGGTTCTTGGTCGAAACTCTCAAAAAATCCATAAACATACAAATATCAGAAAACCTTAAACATTTGTAAAATCTCAAAAAATCCCTAAACATTCAAATATCAGAAAAGCCTTAAACATTTATAAACTCTTGGAAAAAACCTAAACATTGGAAAAATTGCAAAATACCAAAAAATATTTGAAAACTTAGAAAAACACAAAAAACATTGAAAACATTCAAAAGACCTAAACAACATCAAATATATTAGAGTAAACCCTAAACAACCTCAAATAACTGAAAACATAAACATTCACATAAACTTTCAAAAAGACCAAAAAACAGCCTCAAAACATTTTCAAAATACCGAAAACATTGAAATATTTCAAAAATCCAAAACCACCCATCCCATTTTTCTTTCACCCGCCAAAACTCCATCCATAATAAATCGATCATCACCTTCAAACTCGCAAAACAAATAGAAAGAAAGTATAGCGGTCGTAAAGTGAGAACCTAAGTGTCAAAATCTAAAGTCTAAATCATAGATTAATGTGTCAATGGAGTTTGTATCAATGGCTTATCATAAAGCTCATCATCATCCTACATAAAACCATCTGATCAACATATCCTAGGATGTATCCTTCCTATGATGGACATCAATATTAGACATCACCTTAGCTATATTAAACTGGCAAGAGATATGGATAACACCGATTGTTTGTCTTTGATCTTTTCTTGTGACTTATCTCTAATGACCCATTATGAGGACCTCTCAATGATGTCTATCAAAATGATTTAGAGAGAAACGAATGAGGCATCGATCATTATCTTTCATTTGTTGTCCTTGTGGGTATTCTTGCAAAATAATCTTGGTGAATACTTGCTTAGTTGTGTGTAGGAAAGTTGTTTGGAGTACATTGTTGACTATTGTGTATGCTTTGGTCCGATATATTCTAAGCTTCTAACTTACATTCCAACAAGGTTTTCGTATGTCAAGGTGTGAACAAGAACTATCCTATCTGTTCGCAGAGTCAAATTCCATTACACTAGATACAATTTTGGCCTAGTTATCCATACCTTGATCCATTGTATTTGTGTGTTATATCAAAAATTAAGGAATGCCAAAAAAATCCCAATCCCAAGATATGATCAAATCATCATCATCATCATCATTATGCATTTCTCATCACCATCTCTAATAAATTCTTGGTGGATCATAGAATTTTTGGATCTTTTGAGGCAATCATCAAAATCAATGGTCAATCATCTTAATTCTTCTATCTTCCTTTTGTGCTAACCTGGTATCATGGCAGTCAACAAAAAAAATATCATAAAACATCCATCTTGCATCATCATTATCATTTAAGTTGTGATGAATAATATAGATATTTTCTATTCTAAGCATCTTAAATCATTGCATACACATCATAAACATGCATAAATCATCATTTCATAAAAATGTATAAGAAAATACACAAAATAAATGCATCCATGTCATTTACATATCATATCATCCATCCCATAACATATCATGAAAAGATACTAAAAAAGAAGTGTATCCATCCATTGCATTGAATTGCATCACATATCACATTATTATCATCAGATATCAAATCAGCATAAATAAAAGAATTGCATCCATACATGATAATAAATAAGCATCTCACATCACATCAAATGCATCCATACATTCATAAGCATGAAATAAAAGTGAACACATCACATCACGTTGAATCCATATCATATCATATATATATATATCAAAAAATTGATTGCCATGAGATAATATTTGAATCAGTGTATGTATATCAATCAAAAATATAATATCCTTGAGGCTATAAAAAAGGATCCCATGAATGTATATCTTTGTAAATAATCGAGCAATAATTTAAAAAAAATTATACAAACGAGCTAGCCCTGATGGCTGCTACCCTCATCGGGTTGTCTCTCTGGTTGATTCTTGGCCTTAGGGTGTGCCCCACTCTTGTGAGAGTAACCTGGTTGTCTAAGTGTCATGAGGAAATCTCAATGGTAATGCATCTGATAGTAGATCACCTCAGTCATGGCCTCTATGTACAATCTAGTAGACACTATCTACCCTTGGTCTACAACAGTCATGGTCTCTAGCTGCTAATGTCGCCTGACCTCTTGTGATAACTGCACCTCGATGATCTATCTATGCTGCCACTAATGGTCTCTCTCCATCTTGATAGCATGTACCTGTTGTCGATCCTGATCTCTCTCAACCGTAATCACAGAAATCTACTAATGAGCCTGGTCCCTCTCACCCGTAATAACCTGTATCTACTGCTCCAACTACTGAATCTAGGCATTATGGGGATCTGGCCCCGACGGTGGTGGCTACACTGGCTACTACTAAATCAGAGGCTACTATGGAGGATGTTGATGCCCTTGTGGTGCTCCTAGGAACTATTCATCCTACTAATCATGGCCATCTTGTCCTCTGCCTCGACCTCTGCCTATACCTGCACCCCTCCCTCTCAGTTTCCCTTGTGGAGGTGCACCTACTTGATCTATCAATCAACGAGGGGGTGTAAACCATGCATCATATGTAGGAATTATTTGAGCATCTTCCTTTCCCTGGTCATATGCCCATGGTCGAGCAACCAACTAAGAAAATCCCTCAAAAATCTCATGGGCTGGGATCCTAGGTCACCATGCTGGTGACTCTCATGCTAGCTTGACAAAGATGGTGGTGTATACATCATCTAGCCTATCCTACCTATCCCTAAACTATCTCACCACCTTATCTAGCACATATCTCTTGATGATGGTATGCTCTTGACCATGCATATATCGAGTCTATCTAGCAAAGAAAAGTTGTTGAACATCATCATACCATGTTGGCATCTCAAGCCAGGGTCACCATCTGAAAACTGTCATATCATCGATGACCCTACGCTAGTAGGGAATCCTGAGCTACTCTATATGTTGTAGTGTGATGGCACCTCTCTAACCCAAACAACAGGATCATCTGGCTCTACATCCACCATCTAAATAATTATTTAAAGCACATAAATGTGCTCCCAGGCCCAAATGTGTAGTAACATAACCCTTGTGTCAATTTCCCTACTATCATAGTATACAAAATTGTGCATATCATGGTACAGAGAGGCCAACATCACTAGCCCCCATGCATACTAAGTCCTCTTGAACAATATCTTATGCTATGCCAGGTCCCATCCCAGACTAAATCCTCTACTTCATTGATCTAGAGCAACCAAACCTAAGATGATTGCTGCAATATTCAATTTGAAAGTGGGCACCTGACCTTTATACATCTCGAGGTCAATCTAGGAAGTCACTAGAATGATGTCCTCTAGGTCCTTCACCTCATGGAATGCATCGTAATAGGAATTAGAGTCATATATCATGTGCTCACCATGTATCAAAAAATGGAATATCCACCATACATCCTCCAATGTCACTATCACCTCACAGGTATGAAGGTGGAATGATGAGGTTTCATTGTGCCATCGCTCACACAATGCTATCGTCATCACCAAATATGTTTGGATGACAAGCATGTATGGCATGTACCATAGACTAATATCTCACAAGTGCTCCTTTTGCAACTCAGATAGATCACTAAGTTTGGAAAAAACTATGGGTTGGTGCTCATGGGACATCAAAGGCGAGATAACCTCTTACACCAATAAAGCACACAATGTCAAAAAACTTTGTTTTGGCTAAGTTTGGAATTTTCATCCCCAAAATGATAATAGTGTTGCTATTTACTATAGTGTCGCTATTTACTATAGTGTCGCTATTTACTATAGCATTGCTATTTACGATAGCATCACTATTTATGACAACATTGCTATAATTTAAATTCCAAACTTCGACACTTGAGGCATTTAAATTGCAAATCACAAGTTGTGTCACCAGAAACACATGTGTCACTATTTGGACTTTGGAAAATCCTAACCCTAATTTTCAAATCAAAGGAAGCATTGCTAAACACATATAAGTCATGATTTAGAATATAAAACCCTAATTCTAAATTGTGAGTTGTGTTTCAATTCACATATGTGTCACTAAAATTCAAATTACCATTGTCAATTCTCAAAATAGTGTCACTCTAGAGCAACATCGCCAAAGTTTAAATTTCAAATTGTAATAAATGCACCCAAAAGTCAAATTTCAAACCATGTTTTGAATCACATACCAATGGTCTTGTACCTGGAAGCCTTTGGTACTCTTGAAAACAATAAAAAATGTGTCATGGGAGCACTCATTGTGCCATTTCATCAGAGTGTCAGAGCTCAAAATGAAAGAAATTTTGAAGGTGTGAATGCACAAATGAATTGGAGTAGTGGCACCATGTTAGTTCATGTAAATAAGGTTTTGTGATAGGTTTTAGGTGATTGGAGTCTTATTTGGTCAAATAAGGTCATAATATACCATCTACAATTTCTTGAGTCATTTTGAGGTAGTTCTAGGTGAAGTTGCTAAATCTTGCAAAAAAAAGGTTATCAAAATGCAAAACTATAATGTTGCAAAAAAAATGCACAAAAGGTGCAAAATAGGAAGTTGAAGAGTCTAGTTGGTTCTGTTTGGTGGAGAGATAGTTGAAACTAAATAGTCATCTTGTGTGATGCTTTTTAAAACCTTGTTGAACATTGGGAGAGAGGTTGGCCATTGTAAATTTGAATTTTGAATATTGAAATCACTATTTTTTCCTGTGTTTCACAAAGAAATCTACTGCTCTAACGTATAGTACGACCTTGTACAACTTGTAGAAGATCAATCATGCACTTGGATTGATGGAGGAATGTTTTAACTTCATTTTGGTTTGTATTGCATAGAATTTCATAAAGTTTTAGGGTTGTTATTACATTTTTTTTGTTCACTGTTTGAGAACTCAAAATTTAAGTGTTTGAAAGGGTAAAATGGAGATTTAGGCCATTCCACCTAGTGAAACTACTAATATCTTGTTGGAATGGCATAATTAGATGTATTATTTTGTTTCATGTGGTTTCTAAGAGTAGGGAGGGTAGTTTGAAGGATTTTGTATGATGCCCTAGTTGATATTTCATTGATTTTTGGCCTAATTTAGTGGCTAGAGGGTAGGATTGGTTGGAAAACTCTTGGGAAATATTTTGTAAAGGCTGGATGAGCATGTGCAGACATGTTGGGATGTGTTTGTAGCATTTATTTGAAGAGAGGAGACTTGGAAACCATAGATTCAATAAACCCTTTTGAAACTAGTCAAAATAAGGGTTTTTGTGGTTAGATGACCTTGTCATCATTCCTCTTCTTAAAAGTTTTTTTTGGCCATTTGTAACTTGGTAAAGGTCCTACAATGGAGATTTTGGGTTGGAAGAGTGTTTAGTTTTTAGGTTTGAAGGGTATTTTGAAAGATATGCTTAAATTCCATCATTTGGAATACTACATGGAAATGAAGGTGAATGGTGAGTAGGATAGGAGATTGATATTTTTTGTTTGAAGGATTGTTTGAACTTGATTAGATTGTGATAGTTGGAGTATTCCCTCCTTTCTCTACATCAATTAGTATCAAAGAATAGGTGTTATATCTTTTGAAGGTGAAAATTTGAAGTTTGAGGAAGTGAAAAGTTGAAAGTTGAAGGACAAGATAGATCCTAAAGGAAGTGGAGACCTTGGTAGGGAAATAAAGTTGTTGGAGGAATCACAAGAAGCACTTTTAGCTATATTTGTAGCATGGGAGACAATGTGAAGAAGAGGAAAGGCCACTAAAGAGGAAAGTGACTGAGAGGAAGAGGAAGAGGGTGAGGATGAAAACCCTCCAAGAGGTAGAATCCAAGATGATGATTTGGACCTTGATGAGAGAAGGATGGTGAAAATGTTGAAGGCTATTATAAGAGATGCTTCTGGTGAGAAAATAGATGTACCAATGTATAGTGGAAAGTTGGATGCTGAAGAGGTATTGGATTGGATAGATGCATTGGATAATTACTTTGAGTACAAGGAGGTTGCTGAAGAACAAAAGGTAAATTTTGCTAATACAAAGTTGAAAGGTCTTGCTTTGACATGGTGGAATTATTTTCAAGAGGAAAGAGTGAAGAACGGAAAATCAAAAATTTAGTTCATGGGATAGGATGGTGTCAAAGATCAAGAGTCAATTCTTTCCAGGTGACCATCCAATAAATTTTTTCAAGAAGTTGCAAAGTTTAACGCAGAAGGAAAAGGATTTCATGGGCTATACTAAAGAATTTCACAAATTAAGTATTAGGGTTGGTCATGTTGAAGATGAGAATGAAAACATAGCAAGGTATATGTGTGGGTTAAGATTTAAAATTCAAGATGAATTAAGTTTGGCTACTCCAAGGATGGTTGAGGAAATTTTTTAGTTGGCTACTAGGGGAAAAGAGAAAGTAAAAAGAAGACAAGACAAGGAAGAGGCAGAGGCAGCACTAGTAGGGGAAGAGGTACAAGGCAGTCCTATGAAGGCTGAGAAGATGTAAATAAAAGCAAAGACCAACTTGTTGATCAAAGAGGTGGCTTTAGAGGCTTCAGAGGAAGATTTGGTGGAGGTAAAGGTTCAAGTTCATTTTCAGGAAGATGTTACCATTGCAATCAGTTTGGGCATCAAGCATGGAAGTGTCCAGATAAACAAGGTGTTAAATAGGTGCAGGACAACTGAGAGGGGGGGTAAATCAGTTGTCACACAAATTCAATCTTCAAACTTGAACACTTATCAAATCTTCAACCACACTATTTTTTTATTAAATATAAGCATGAAACATAAATAACAAAAAGTAAATCAACATAATGAACACCAAATTTTTACGTGGAAAACCCAATAAGGGAAAAGCCACTGTGAGGGTTAACTCATAATATAGAGATTATAAATTGAATATAGAAGCTCACTACCAAGGGATCACTACCCAAAAGAGGACTCACTGTCTAAATAAAAAGGCTCACTACCTAAAAAGGACTCACTTTCCAACAAGGAGGCTCACTGCCTATAGATAAAAAAGAGAACAAAAGATCCACCATTTCAATTAAAGCACATTCGCAGGATTACATAAACCTTTAGTTTACTACCTTCAACAAATTGAAAAATTGCTAACAAAACTCACACACACACACTTCTTCTCTTATGATTTTTGGCACACTTTCATCACTTTGTATCACACTATCATACCATTCTTCACAACTCGACTTTCTTTTATACTATTCTCAACTTTAGAAACTTTCTCCAAAGTCGGCCCTAATACATCGTTTCATAAATTCAAATTAGGTCAGAAAATCTAAATTCTTGCAATGTAAAGGAATAAGAATGGACCAAAAAAACATATAACCAAAATTACAAATAATATTCTTGAATCTTCTACATGCTCTCTTAATTAAATTTTATTCCTTGAATAAAGTGTAAACACTAGGTCGGCCAAACCTAATGAAAACAGAAATGAACAATGATGCACACACTTTCCAAGATGAAAATGACACATGGATACCACAACACACTTCCTCAAGCACAAGAATACATCTTAGAACCTTCCAAATACATCTGCAACAAGAACAACAAGCTTCAATCACTAAATTTCTTTCATCAAACAATTCAGATTGTGCAGACACACACAAAAATACTAAAACATGACTTTCAGATTACCAAACTCCTAATATCTTCACCAGAGAATAGGAAAGACCTTCAAAAGAAATATCCCAAATCTAAAAGATGTATAAAAAAATAGAGAAAAAATGTAGAGCAACAATATTTCTCCTAGTCCATAGAATACTGACTTTTCCGGTAGAACACACATACCGGTGGACACAACTTTCACATACCTTCTCACCAGAAGCTGAAACTCAGCATATGTTACCATGAAAATACCAAAAACACACCTTCAAATCCGCATAGGAATAGGATCAACATATGAAAAATGTGGAGGACATACTGGAGCACGTTCTGAACACATTCAACACTTTGACTTCTCTTCTTTATTAATTTTCTCAAAAGCACTTGGAAACTCATCAAACTAGCACATCTGCAACACCATAAAGATAGCTCCATGTAATCACAACATCTCATTAGCAACTCAACCATACAGGAACAATATGCAACATACAAAACTGTGTTGACATCAACGACAACATTAATGGCAACACCACTAGACTAGCTCATGCTTGCAAAAATCTCCCCCTTTTTCATTGATGGAAACACAACCTTTTCTCCCCATTTGAAATCAATGGAAAATAACAACTAACTTTATTACTCCCCCTTAGGAGTACACTCATACTGCAACAATGAAAATATTTTCTACTCCCCCTGCGGATTAGACCCATCTATCAGTCTAGATAAATGAAGAATTTGTGAATTCACTGGACTGATGCACCTTCATGTGCACCTAGTTAGGAGGGTCAATGACCCCCAACCTCTCCCTAAGATGCTCAAAAGTATCCTTCAGAAGAGATTTAGTAAATATGTTTGAAATTTGTTCCTTTTTTGTCACATACTCCAATCTGACCTCATTCTCCAACACTTTCTCTCTTAAAAAATGATACTTGATAGATATGTGCTTCATTCTTGAATGCATAACCGTATTCTTCAAAAAAAATATTTCAGTTTTATTATCGTAGAAAATAGAAATAGGCTCATCACACACCACACCAATGTCTTTCATAGTTCTCTTCATCCACATAACTTGTGTCCAGTAGGATGCTACAACAATATATTCTACCTCTGCAGTGGTTAAAGAAACTGAGTATTTCTTTTTACTCATCCATGAAACTAGTCTTCCACCAAGAAAGACAACACCACCACTGGTTCTCTTTCAATCATCTACACATCTATCCTAATCAACATTTGTATAGGTTCTCAAAGTGAAATCATTACTCTTAGGGTATCATAGTCCATAATCCGGTGTGCCTTTAAGATATCTAAATATCCTTTTTACAACTATAATATATGCTTCTCTAGGATCTGCTTGGAATTTAGAAACTAAACACACTGCATGCATAATATCTAGTTTGGTAGCAGTAAGATAAAAAAATATGCCAATCATGGATTTGTATTTGCACTAATCAGTCTTAGCAGATTCATCATCCTTGCTCAACTTACATCCAGTTATCATAGGAGTACAAACCGGTTTAGAATCCTCCATCCTAAAAATTTTTAACTCTTTTACATACTTAGATTTTGAAATGAATGTCCCTTTATTAGTTTGATTCACTTGTAGACCAAGGAAGAAATTCAATTCACAAATCATAGACATCTCAAATTCTTTCTGCATTTCTTTAGAAAACTTTTTACACATGCCTTCATTTCCAACAAAGATGATATCATCAACATAAAAAACTACAATCAACATCTTATTACTTTTCACTTTGAAGTAGAGTTGTTGTCCACAGAACATTTGTTGAATCCTTACTTTGTCAGATATCTGTGCATTCTTGTATACCAAGCTTTGGGAGCTTGCTTCAATCTATACAATACTCTCTTCAATTTACAAACCATCTTTGGCTTGTCATACAACTGAAACCATTCAAGCTGCTCCATGTACACTTTTTCCTCCAACTCACCATTCAGAAAAGTTGACTTAACATCCATCTGATATACCTTGAAGTTCTTGTGCACAGAAAATTCCAAAAATATTCTTATAGATTTCATTCTAGCTACAGGGGCAAATGTTTCTTCAAAATCTATACCTTCAACTTGTGAATATCCTATGCATACCATTCTTTCCTTATTCCTTACTACGTCTCCACTTTCATTCAGTTTGTTCTAGAACACCCATTTTGAGCCAATCACATTTTTGTTCATAGGTATAGGGACTATTTCCCATGTATGATTCTTTTCTATTTGCCTCTTTCATAGCTCTCATCCAATTTTCATCTTCACATGCTTCTTTTACAGATTTAGGTTCTATTTTAGAAAGTAAACACAAATTTACCTCTGCTGCAACTCTCCATCTTGTCTTCACACCTTCACTCTTGTCTACAATTATCTGATCTTCTAGATGATTCTTCTATACATATTTATGATTCCTAGTAACAAGATTCAATTCATTCTCTTCTTCTTCTTCTTCCACTTGCTCTTCTTCTTCTTTCTCTTCTTCTTCTTCCTTCCCCTTGTTTTCTTTAGGTATATGTCTATAGATAGGATCATCAGGTTCAACTTCCCTTATCTAAATAGGTTTGTGTATGTCTTCATCAGCTTTCACATTTGCACTTTCAATTATCTTTCTCAATATTTTGTTAAAGCATATGTATTCCTTGCTAGTAGTAGAGTATCCAAGAAATATTCCTTCATCACATCTAGCATCAAACTTTCCAATATTTTCATCATCTCTTTTAGTGTAGCATCTACTTCCAAATATCTTAAAATATTTCACATTAGGATTCTTACCAGTCCATAACTCAAAAGGTGTCTTTGTGTTTTTGTGCCTGATCTGAACTCTCTTAAGAACATAAACAACAATATGTATCACTTCTCTCCAGTATACACCCGGTACATTAGACTCTTTCATCATAGTTCTAGCAGCTTCCTGAATTATCTTTTTTTTCCTTTCAACTACTCCATTCTACTGAGGGGTTCTTGGAGCATAAAATTTTCTTTTTATGTCGTGCTCTTCACAAAATGCATTAAATTCACTAGAGGTGAATTCACCACCTCTATCAGGTCTTAAACACTTGATTTTCAGATTTACTTCATTTTCCACTCTTGCTTTGAATACCTTAAACCTATCTAGGGCCTGATTTTTTTCTCTGAGAAAAGCAACCCATGTCATTTGAGTGTAATCATCAATAAGCAACATGAAATATTTGTCACCATTTAGGCTTCCAATATTAGTTGGACCACAGAGATCAGTATGTACTAATTCCAACATTTCGATAGTAGAGTGTTCCTTTCCTTCAAAACTACATCTTGTTTTCTTCCCCAATTGACAACTTCTATAGATGGCATTAGCAGGTCTTGGGATTCTAGGCAGTCCTTGAACAATCTCCTTTGTACCAATCTTGACTAGGTTATCAAAGTTCACATTTCCCATTCTTCGATACCACAACCAACTTTCACTGATCTAAGATACAAGACAATGACCATCAACTCCTTTTAGCTCATATATGTTTCCATGAGTTTTTCTTCCAACAATAATCATATCTCCATTTTTGGATCATTTCCTAATTTCATAGGTATTTTTCTTAAACACAAGTTTAAAGCCATTGCTACACATCTGACCAACACTCAGAAGGTTATTCCTCAAACCCTTCACATAATACACATCATAATTACTATATAATCCATCAAAACTAATTGAACCTTTACCATAGATCTTAGCTCCTAAATTATCACCGAACATAACTAAACCAACGTCATACCTCTCAAGTTTAGTGAACTTACTCTTATCTCTGGTCATGTGATTTGAACATCCATTATCAATTACACAATAGTATTCATCCTATCTTGCATGAAAAGTGGTAACCAAAGTACCTTCCATCATGTCCTTCTTAACCTCCAGGGCCCTCTTACTTGCACATTTTCTAGGGTTAGTGGTGTTGGCAACAGAAGGGAAAACAACTGAGAGGGGGGGTGAATCAGTTATCACAAAAATTCACAACTTATTAACTTTATTAACCTTATTCTTAGGTCTGATTATTAACCATGAAGGAATAAATCATCAACACATCAGAAACACACATAACACCAAGATTTTTTTACGTGGAAACCTTGTTAGGGGAGAAACCATGGTGGAGGTCAATCCACAAGATTATACCCTGTTAAAAGTATAAATAATGAAATGGGGAATGCAATGAATTTAGGTGCACTACCTAGAGCTCACTACTCAATTACAACAAGGCTTACTTCCCATAGGAAGGCATGATATCTTACAAAAATATTCAAATTACATCCATAGGGATTTGAACTGATAAAATAGCATGTGCTAATGCTTGATCATAGTTTCAGTTAAGCACATGAACACTTCACTTTTCTCCACTCTTCTTCACTCTTCTTCACACTCTGCTATGCCTTTGAATGATTTAGAACATTATTCTCACACACACACACATTCGGCATACCTCAAATGAAATAAACACTCACTTATATATATCCACAACAAGAAATTAAATCACTACATGTTGGCTTTAGGAAAATAATAAAATGAATACAAATTGTGGGCCCAAATCAATAACAATTATTAATGAAAATCAACCAAGGTCAACCACAACATATTGAAGACCCAAAATAACATCTTCGAATATGAGCCACCTTCAAAAATTATTCCTCGAAGATCCATAACATGCTACAAACACCTTGTCGGCCAAGAACATGTAAAACATGAACATGCAAGAGAAAATATTGGATCGCGAGTACAATGATCAATGTGGACATGCAACATAGATATAGCATGATCTAGAAACATCCACACACATCATGAATCACTAGAAAACCATCCACAACAAATGAACTTACTAAAATCACATCATCTTCATTTAGGAACACCAACTGAAGTAACAAAAAAACTGTCAAAATAAAAATCTTCATAACTCGATCAAGACTTCACATAGATCTCTAAAACTCAATGTGGATAAACTAGATATACTCAACAAGAAACCATTTAGTCCACAGCCTCTTATCATCTACGTATTGAACTCACTGATAGACTGAACTTCACTTCACCATTGACAACTTACAACTCATTTCATTACAATTTTCTCAATATCCTTCACATATACAACTTCAAATGTATTAATGCTAATAGTGCTGACATATGACAACCACATATTAGAAAAAAAACCACAACATCCAACAATCTCCCCCTTTGGAATTGATGGAAACACATGATGTTAAAAGCACCATCAACGCAACTACACTTACTCCCCCTTTGGTTTTAACACTTCTCAAATAACTCTTCCATATGACTCTTCTCCTCATAAGGTTCTTCTCCCCCAAAATTTTTTTCACATTAATCTTCTTCCCCTTTGACATCAATGACAAAGATATCTAAGCTCTTAACCACATATCTAAACATCTAAACATCTAAACATCTGACTACTCCCCCTAAGTAGCAGCCACAACAACATCAATATGGATCAAGATATGAATATGAGAATCACAGACTGATGCAATGCATTGATTTGCATCTTAGTTCTATTTAGGAGGGGTAATCACCCCTAACTTCCCTCTTAGATACTGAAAAGTATCCTTAGGAAACATCTTGGTAAATATTTCTACAATATGTTCCTTAGTAGGCACATACTCTAGTCTAACTTCCTTTTCACTGACCTTCTCTCACAAAAAGTGAAACTTGATAGATATATGCTTGGTCTTTGAATGCAACACCATATTCTTAGAGATGTCAATAACACTTGAATTGTCATAGAATATAGCAATAGGTTCCTCATACACAACTCTGATATCCTTCAAGATCTACTTCATCCACAATACTTAAGTACAATTGTTAGCAACAACAATGTATTTGGCCTCTACAGTAGATAAAGAAATGGATTTTTTCTTTTTACTTAACCATGAAATCAACTTCTTTCCCAAGAAAAACACATCACCAGCCCAATCAGCATCAGTAAAAGTACTCAAAGTAAGATCATCATATTTAGGATACCATAGGCCAAAATCAACTATCCCCTTCAAGTATCTGAAAATCCTCTTC
>VDFB02073278.1:0-48032 GCA_007258455.2 Sequoia sempervirens
TTGCTATTTTTAGCAGGTCGATTAGGGTTTCCTAAAATCAAGGGCGGAACCTGACAGTCACGCAGGGGCAGCATCCAGTGACGATCACCATATTTCAGGCATCTGACACATGAAATTTGAAGACTTTCTGAGCAGTTTCTATTTTTAGCAGGTTGCTAAAAATAGCAGGTACAAATAGGCATTAGGTATCGACGGAACAAATCAGTTGAAATTTAGAGCAGGGCAAAAATCAGGCTTTTTGGAGTCAGAATTCAGTCAGCGGCGCAAAAAAATTTAAGGGACTTTCTAAAAATAGAAACTCGAGGCGAATTAGGTTTGACAAAGGAAAGTCGACTCAAATCTGGTAGAGGGCATAAAATTCACTAGAATGGATAAAATTTGGAATCCAGTATTGAAGTCCACCGTGAGAAGCTGAAAAAGGACAGAAAATTGACTAAGTCTGGGAAAAACGCCTTAGTCACTTGAAATGATGGAAACTGGAACCTCCAAGGGTCAAATGCACCTAGGTATGTAAAGGTGTTAGAATTAAAAGTATGACTCATCACATGCGCCTAGGCTGGGAAGTCTGTGAAAAATTTACTAAGGCACTTAAACTTGAGGTAGCCCATGCTATATGCGCCCTGGTGAAAGTGAAAGAAGGGGGTCCAATATGCGCCCTAGGAGCTTGGAAATTTGGCTAAGTCCAAAATTGAAAGTGGCAAGTGATAAATGCTCTAAAGCATAGATTGAAAGTTGATGGCTGTGGGACGCTACCAAAGATGTTGGAACATGTTGAAAGTTTCTTAAAATTCCACCCAGGCATTAAAATTGGATGCTTGACCCATCATATGCCTCTTCAAACTTGAAGTCCACCCTTAAATGCCCCTAAGATGAATGCGTTTGACCTCAAAATGCTCTTAAGTCTGAGTAAGAAAATTTGTCTAAGTAGCAAAAATGAAAGCTTATGGGTCTATTTCATACCTCTTTGGGGACTTAGAAATTTCATCTTAATAGTAAGAGTGAAAGCTGTGCGCCTATGCTCTATAGAAAATTCAAAAGCATGCTCTAGGTGAAATGCACCTCGAGGGTGGCTTGAATTTACAAGGCATGGAATTGAAAGTTTAACATTGGAAACGCTACCTACTTCATAAGTCAAACACGTGATATGCGCCCGTGGCAGGAGGAAGTTCAGAAATGTCTAAGTGTTTGAGATTGGAAGTTGGCCCCCTCAAACGCGCCTAGATGCTCAACATGGAAAATGCCCCTGAGGAGATTAAAGGTTAAAAGTTGGCTAAGGCGTTAAATTAAAAGTTCACCATGCCATATGCACCCCTGAGCATTGAAGACTTGGAAATTTGCCTAAGTAATGAAATTAAAATCACCACCTTCCAAATACGCCCTTGGTAAGAATGAGGATAGAAAATATTTCTAAGGCAAATAAAATTGGAAGTTGACAGGTCCAAATGCGCCCAAGCCTATGAGAGCTTAAAAATTTGACTAAGTCATTAAAGTGGAACCACAGAGGGTCAAATGCGCCTTGGCAAGATTAAGAGTTAACCCATTAAAATGCGCCCTTGATGTTGGATAAAAAAGTTGCTAAGCATCAAAATGAAGGTTCAACATGTTATATGCGCTTAAGAGGTAGAAGTTGAAAGCTTAGCATATCAGATGCGCCCCCATTCAAATGCGTTGGATTTTCTTTCTAAGTCCCGAAATTGAAAGGACCACACATCAAATGCGCCCAAGCTGAAACCTCAACGTGGCATTTGCGCCCAAAGCTCAAAAGCGAAACTGGAGGTTGATGGTATGAAATGCGCCACTGGAAAGAAATTGAAAACTCTATGTATCATAGCGCCTACCAGTAAGGTGGAGGCTAAAACTCCCCAAGGCATTTGATAGAAGTCGATATCCCATTCGCTACCAAGCCGAAAGTGCTCATGGGTGTGTGTGCTACTTCACCTCAAAGAGGAAATTGATTAAAGGCTTGAAGATATAATAATTTCTCCGTGCAATTAAAAAATCCTTCTAAAATTCGCCTAAAGATGGAGAAATTAATTAATCTAATTTAATTATTTTCCTAAGTTTAATATTAAATTCCCCCTTTCGATTTTGACCCATGAAATTTTAAAATTCGGATGATTTTAACACGGGGAATTTATTTTGGAGTCAATTACGGATGGAAAATAAAATTATGCCTAGCCAGTTTTGACGGTTGATATCGAATATTTAAGTGCGTTGAAGAAATAAATTCAAATGGCTTTTAAATTAAATTTTAATAAATTAAAAATGCCATTTTAAATATGCAGTTAGGATTACTTCAAATCGGAGTAAAAATTGATTTTTCGAAATTACTGAAGGTAACTGGCAGTCGGGAGGGAATTTTAAATTTAAATCGAGGAAAGAATCTCCCCGAATAGAAAATTGTCATAACAACTGCCTGACGACTGGAATATTCCCTTTTAAATTTAGCAAACGCGTCAGTCATTATGAAGGGAATAAAAGGCATCTGCTAAAATTAGCACCAGTCTTTTGCTATAAAACTCTGAGGATTTTCATTCTCATCTCACAAGACTCGAAGTTGAAATTTATGCTGGTGAATTGAGTTGTGAAGTTTTCAATTTGAGAGTTGCTGAAAGAGTGGGGTGCTAAGTTCGATTTTTGCAAGAGATTGAAGTTGCTGAAAGTTGATTTCTTGAAGTTGCTGAGATTCGGAGTTGCGAAGTGCTGCGATTTAAAGCTTGAAGGGTTAAGCATTTTTATTTCTTCACGTTGCAGAGGTAAGTACTCGAAGTTGCTGAGATTCAATGTTTTGCTGAAAGTTGAAATGCTTTCGAAGTTGAAATGTTTTCGAAGTTTAAAATTGAAAAAACTGAAATCATTTATTTATGCTGGAGGATTGAAATTGTTAGAATTCGAAGGTGCTTGAGCTTTAAATTTTCGGAAGTTGCTGAATGTTGGAATCAAATTGAATTTAAAATTGTTAAGGCCTTCGAAGTTGCTGGTTTATAATGTTCGAAGTGCTGATTTGAGATTGCTTTTCGAAGTTGCTGATTTATAACTTTCGAAAAGTTGATTTTAATTTGTTGAGGCTTGCTGATTTGAACTTGCTCGTTTAAAACTTTTAGACTTATTTAAACTCTTCGAAGTTGCTGATGTATAACTGTCGAAGAGCTGATTTCAAACTTGGTAATTTACAAAGCTTGCTGATTTTAAATATTCAAAGTCGCTGATTTAAATTCGCTGAAACTTAACACATTTTCCGAAGCTGAAATTGTTGGAGTTAATTTTTCTTTTGGCTGCAAGATGTTAAAGGTCGAAGTCTAAATTATCGAAAAGTCAAAATTGGCTGCTGAAGCTATTAACTTGTATTTATTCTTGCAGCCAACTCCAGCCGCTAGCCACCTCACGTGATTTTATTTTAAAAAGTTCAAAGTGTAATGTTTGCTTTTTGTTTCGCAGATGGCCGATGGACGAAAGGCTGATGTTGCTGGAACCAGCAAGGCTGGAGCTAAGGCTGCAAACAACGAAGCTGTCAAGGAGAACGCCTCCAGGCAGGCGATTATCAAGGGTCTGAAAAAGTCCTTTATCCCAGAATCCAAAATCGTGTCAAAATTCGGAAACCTGACGGACACCAACCTCGGGCCCTTTAACCTCGAGGCCTTCATGCGCAGAATGTATGGACAGGGTGGCAATCTTCCTACTGAGGCATCGCGCAATATTGTGAAGAGTGGATTATACGCAGCAGCAGGGTTCCAACCAGCGATTCGTTGTCCGGAGTTGATCCTGGAATGTGCCAACTTTTATAGCTCGGAGGATCGGACCATCGTGTCTCCAGATGGTGTGATACTAGCCAACTTCGCTCCCGATGCAATTGGCGAAGCATTTGGCATATTGGCTACGGGCAATATGTTATATAAATCCAAGGCGAAGGCTAACAAAATGTACGCCACGTCCTTCGACAAGTGTGTGAAGAGAATCAATACCACGTGGATGCGGAAGCCAAAGCCACCTGCTGCCAGGCTGCCGAAACAGATAATCTCAGAAGAGTTGAAGCAAGAGTATTGCGACATCATTATGCTTCTCAGCAGAGTTAATGGCAGCCCACAGTCATTCATATTCGAGCCATGGATGTTCTTTTACATCAGTGTAGTGCTTGAAGGGAAGGAGGCAGTGAACTGGGCACAGATGATAAGCGATAATATTGATGAACAGTTCCAGAGCCTGAAGAGAACGAGAACATTTTACATGAGCTCGTACGTTATATACATGCTGGCTCGAATGACAAAGTATAGGGGCTTGGCGTATCAAGAACCAATCGGCTGTGGGTACAACCAGTTCAAGATTCATGAGTCTTGCAGACAATTACACCTCACTCATACCGGCGATTTCAAGAGAGTGAATGATGCATTCACAATGTATATTACAAGGACCCTTCAGCAGAGGCTACAGCAAAGGATATCTGAAGAAGCTCAGATGCTGATAGAAGAGTACGGGTTTTGGTTCGTCCAATTCCCGAAGTTTACCTATTTGAGGCTCCCAGGATACGATTCATATGTTTACAAGTTGCCAAGGTATCCAACTAATAGAATGATACTGCTGGAATTGTCTAGGCAATTGGTGGCCTACGACAAAATCATTAAGAGAAAGAAGAAGGGAGGCTTGCCCTTTCCCATTGTATTGGGAAACTCGCTTGAAGAATGCCCCACTCTGTAGGCAGCCAAGGAAGCTGAGGATGAGCTGAAGTTCTACAAGCTAACTCTTCATACCAGCCGGCAGGATTTCGATCCTCGGGGAAAGATCGGGACAGTGCAAGGTGTGGATTACAGGCACAGAGCTCACCTAGAAGATTTTTGGGCGAATGCTGGAAGTGAGGATGAAATCAGAAAAAGAATGTTTTCAAGGCTGCCTCTAAAGTTAATCAGGGAATGTGAGGTGATCCCGGTGCCGGATCAAGTTGAGGAAGATGCCATGGTAACTCACCCGGATTACGAAGCAGTAAAGAACACACCACTTCCACCGTTAGATTGGGCCGAGCCAGAGATCACGGATTTAGACACCTTGTCTATTCCTGTTTTGACTTTCACAAGGGCCTGGGTGGAAGAACGTGTTCACAGACTAAGGAGGAAGTCAGTTGCTTTCACATACGACCTCATGGGTGATAAAAGACCACCGGTGTCAGCGAAGAGAAAGAAACAGATCACACGAGGTCCAGAATCTAGAAGGGAGCCCACCCAGCCGGAGCCTCAAGGGTCGGAGGACACAACGTCTACTCAGCTGGTGACTCATTCTTCTAGTGTGCGTGAGGTCTCATTGTTTGCTGATCAGAGAACTCTGAGAAATGAAGAGCCGGAGGTTGGGGAGGTTAACCAACCAATGCCGAGGGAAGTAGATACTCAGAGTGTCAATAATCCTGAAGCTGCCGGTAAGCCAGATGAAGGGGAAGAAACGGATATGGACACCCACTTCGATTTTTCCTTCGGGGAGGAAGATGTTGGGACTCATGAGGGAAGTGATCAAAATGTCGAAATAATTGAGCCTCAACCAAATATTGCTCGGGAAGAAGTTCGGGAAGTGGAAGCAACTGAGGAGCAGCCCCTGATCATTTATGATATTCAGCGCAATTGGCTCTCACAGGCAATCAGGAGGGAACAAGATGATGATGCTGACCTGGCAGTTGAAATGGAAGAACTCTTAAACAGAACAAGCAAGTCGCCTAAACGGAAGAGGGCAAGAAAGTATACAAGGATGGAAACTAATGAGGCCGGGTCCCGCAGCCTTCACATTGCCGTCCCAAGGGAAGATCATGATTTGAGTGATGCGATGCTAGAGAATTATACGATCACCACAGTTGAGCTGGGACGTCCTTCCGGAGCACAAGTAGTGGAAGAAGCTGAAAGTTCGTTTCAGGCATTGAAGGATAGGCTGGTGAAGAAGGAAGGAAAGTATAAAAGACTAAAGAAGGAGCACAGGGCGCTGGTCCAATATGTGCAACATTTGGCACATCCAGTCGTTCAAGAAAATCCAGCGGCAGAGCTTCCACCGGAATTGCCACGAGAGCCGATCAGCGGCCTTGAAGAAGTGAAGAGGGCTGTACGAGAAGGGGATAAATGGATAAGCGGTGTCCATACTGAGGCAGAAAAGTTTATAGCCGATCTTGTCTCAGCATTTCAGAATGCATCTGGCATCCTTTCGCGCCTGGATAATGTCGAGCAAGCTTGGGGAGACACCCACATCTTTCAAGACAAAACAATCCCTCGTCTTGCTGTCTTGATGCGTGTGCCCACGCAGACTTTGGTGAATGAAGGGGTAATCCAGGCGGGTGATAGGTATGACTTTCGTGGGTGGCATTCAGCAGCCTTCACCAAGAAGAGTTTCTTTGACACTGCAGCTATGGAGTCCTCCAGAATCAGAAAGTCTATGAGGAATATTCACGAGAGTATCCTCAACACGTTGGAGGCAGTGTTCGCAAGGAGGCTTACTCATGAGGAGGTAGATGCAGAAGGACTAAAAGCAAGGTTGCAGCCTTTCTTTTCTGAGATGAGGACGTTTTCCCAATTGGATTTTGAAAACATCTCCACATTTTCAACAATCATTCAGAGCACACAAGATTCTATCGAAGCTTGGGGAAAATCTTGTGAAAAGCATGAGCAAATGGTGGCGATTCTAGAATATTAGCTAAATCTTACTCCATCAATTTCTGAGGAGGAGGTCGACACAGTGCTGGCGCGATTCGTAGCGTACGCGGTCAGAGAGAAGAGCAAAGGAATCCGGGTCATGGACGAGAATCTTCTAGAAGGGTAGTGGGCATTAATTGCTCATGATGGTCAAAGAAGGAATCTGCTATTTTGGGAGCATTTATGACGCCACTCCTCCACCTTCTGTCAGTTTTTAGGGAAAACTCGTCTAGGGCTGAGGTTTCTCAATCTGAGCCCTCCATTGTAATTCGATCTGGACCGTCGGTTGGGACTGGCCAGCTATATAAGGGGGAGTCCCCCTCATTTGTACTCTAGTAGTCATAGTCAGAACCAGAGAGTAGTCAATATAGTGGATTTTCGAAGCAGAATAGAGAGTAGATAATTTTAAGTTAGAGTAGTTTTCATTTGCATTATTGGAGAAGAAGGGGAATTCTCCCTTTGAGAATTTTGTAAGAGATTGTCACAAAAGCTATTCATAATAAAGCCTTTCATTGATGGTGAATTTAAACTTTGTTTTGAGTAGTTTGTGAGGTTTCTTCTTCCTTTGACTTCAAATAGGACTTAATTTCATGCTAGTAATTAAACATGGATGTTTATGTTTGATGTTGGTGAACTTCCTTTATCCATACCACTAACGACTTTACTGATGGTAAGCTCGTCTTTCGTGGTCAACTAGACATTTTGCACTTAACTTCAATCAAGGTTCGTGTGTAGTTATGCATCGTTGTGATGGTAGTTGCACTATTGAATCATGATTTGAACATCATTTTTATCCTTTGAAGATTGCACTTACTTTGTTGAAGCTGTCCCATAGGAGGCTAGGCAAGGTTTGTTTGAAGTTCATTGAAGTTGAAGCATAACATCCTTTGCATTTAGACTAGATTTTAGATTTTAGAAATCTCAGCAGCCATTCAAATTCCGCATAATCTTGGTTAGTTTTAGGAAACTTGCACTCTAAAGCCAAATCATTCACGCAAAAATCCCTTTCAAAAGCATATTGGTTGTTACTGCACGCATTCTGAACAATTACGTAAGTCCCCTTGTGAGAACACAGCAAATACACATCAACCAAACTGGGTCTATTCGCATTAAAGGAACCTTGGAGTTGAAAGCGTGATCTCACTCGCACTCTTAGCACACTGAATACTTTGTTCAAGAGAGAATAGGGTCCGCTTGAAACTTTGTTCTATGTTGGTACGGCCCCAAAACCATTATCAGCTAACATTTCAAAGGGATCAAGGGGAATCTCCCTTTATGGGTCCGGGTGTAGCTACTCAAGCAGACCTTTTCTACATCAGCCCCATTCAAAAGGGGGGACCCCTTATTTTTGTCGACACTGGGTTTTTGGTTTGGTTTTTCTTCCTCTCTCTCTCTCCTCATTGGCCTTTTCCTCAGTCACTTCTTCCGAGATTTCTCTCGCTTTATGAGCTTGTAAAACGCGGAAATTTTGGCTAAGTCCGAAAATTAGGTTTCATCTTTCCCTCGGCCGGCCTGAGGTCGAATCGAAGTGAATAAATTGAAACAGAGCTTTAACATCGCTATCGCGAAAGCCTTAAATGGTCTCAACAAAATTTCATCAAATCGTAATTTTACTAATTTTAGTAAGTGCAATTGGCTGTGCAATCCACAACATTTCTGAACAATTCACAATCACACCGCATTCAGAGCACATCAGGCTGCTCACGTGCAAAATTTGAGAGAAAACAGGCAACTTTCTATTTTAGCAGTCCAGCTTTCGGGGCAGATTTCAGGGCTTAAACGAAGAATTTTTCAACGCATGTCTGCATATTCCTTCTCGGTTTTTCAAGACCTTCGCGATGGTATAACATGCAAAGTGAGATCTAATAACTTTCAGAATTCAGTCTCCGAGGCTATTTTAAGGTTTGCATGGTATTCTTCTTCATTTGCGATGTGACATGCAAATGGAGATGGTCACTCAGTAAGGAACTTACTATTTTTAGCAGGTGCATTCTGGTAGCCGCTTCCCAGCACTTCAGAATCACGAGTTGATCGTAATGCAGCAGAAACGAAGACAAACAGAGATCATTTGATAGGCATGCAGAGCAAATTAGGGTTTCCAGCTTCGGGGCCTGAAAAGGGGCAAAAAGTCAGAATTTTCAAAAACTGGTGTAAACCACTGCGATTAGCATCCTTTAGGCTATCTGCTGGTAAAATTTGAAGACAAACGGAGCACTTACTATTTATAGTAAGTCATTTTGGAAACAGGCTAAAAATAGCAAATCAGTTGCATGCGCCGATGTCAGTGGTAAGGTCACGTGGTGAGGAGTACCTCATTCGAATTTCAAATCAATCGAAGCAATGGAGCTATCAGAAGCAAGCAGTTACTATTTATAGCAAATCACCTTCAAAAGTGGGCTAAAAATAGCAGGCCGACCAAAAATAGCAGTGTCAACAGGGTAACAAGGTCGTGAGGATGCAGTGTTTGAAATTTCAAATCGTTCTGAGCTTCAGAGATGCAAAAATCGAGAGACTTACTATAAATAGCAGGGCATGAATAAACTGGCAGGGACGAAGAAAAAATGGCTAAGTATTGGATTTCATCCTACAGCTACCTGGAAATGCGCCCAACTCAAGGTGAAAGCATAAAAAATTCTAAGTATGAGACTTCGTCCACCTCATATGCCAAAATGCGCCCATCCAGCAAGGAAGTCAAAGAAAGTCAACAATTTTCATCCTGTAGCTATGGTAAAATGCGCCCACCTTGAGAGTTGATAACAAGAAAAAAATTTCTAAGTGTTGAACTTGTCCTCCACCACCCTCCAAATGCGCCCATCCTGCACAAAGGTGAAAATGCGCCCAAAAGAGAAGAAGTCAAATGAGTCAAAGTTTTTCATCCCTCTCCCTATGCAAAATGCGCCCAAAAGAGGGCATGTAAGGACAAAAAAGGAGAAGTTGAAAGGTCACAAAAGGACATGGTTACAAGTTTCATCCTCCTCTACATGAAAAATGCGCCCAAAATGCAAAAGGTCAAAGGAGTCAACAAATTTCATCCTCCTTACATGCCTAAATGCGCCCAAATGGGGCCATGTGAAGACAAAATGAGGGAGGTGAAGAGTCATATGCAAGGCGTTTGAAGTTTAAAATCCTCCTCACCCTCTAATATGCGCCCATCCTCCTCCTAGGCTCAAATGCGCCCAAAAGAGGGCATGTGAAGACGAAAACGGAGAAGTCCAAGAGTCATCCTTCATGTATGTCAATATGCGCCCAAGTGAAATACTCCAAGGCGTGGTCAAAGCAAGGTAGGTGCTAGGCGTGGTTTTAATTTTCTTCAAGTATGCTATGCGCCTAGGGTGGTGGAATAAAGTACAAGATGATGTGATAAATATTGCTAAGGCGTGGAAATTTAAATATCTTTCAAATGTGAAATAAAATGCAAGGTGATGAGTAAATTTTTTTTTCCTAAGACGTTGAGGATGATGGAAGTAAAATATGATGTGCTTGCAGGAAGATCTTCTAAGTGAAATAATTTTTTCTCACAGGCAAAGTGATTGAGTTGAATATGAAATTTTCTAGGCAAAATTTTCAAGGTGATTTAAAATTTTTCTAAGGAAAATTATTTTCTTCCTTAGAAAATATGCCTAGAACTCAAGGTGATGAATTTTTCTTCTTGAGGCATGAGCAAGTTTTCAGAGGTGAAATCAGAAGATGATGACAATGCAGGATGAATTTAAAATTTCTCAAGTCAGAGCAACGGGATGTTCACAGAGATGAAGAACGGATTTAAATTGGTGGAATAATATTTTTCTAAGGTTTAAAAATTTAAAAATTTAAATGAACCCGTTCGTTGTGTACCCATGGATTCATCGCGTTTCGGATAAAATTTTCTTCTGGGTACTGAACATTCGTGATGATAGATGGATTTCCATGTCTTCCGCACTTCGCCAAGACCTTCAGCATGAAGAATTTAATCGGTGCTCGAATTGTGAACTTTCCTAAGGGAAAATTTAAAATTTTCTAAGGCAAAGTGAATAAAATGTGCTTTCAAGATAAATCTCTCCAGACAATGAATTTGAAGTGAATTGCCTAGATGATTTCGATCGAATTCTTCACGGATGAATTTTCCAGAGCGTCAGAGATGATTCAAATTTAAAATTTGCAAGACAGAGCTTCGGCTAGGGAATTAAATGGATTAAAAGATGAAATTTAATTAAACATTTTCGAAAGTAAATTGAGACATGCCAGTCAAAGTTGAACTTCTAGAAGGTTGAGATTCTCGGACAAGTGTCAGAAATACTAGAGAGGGAAAATTTGAATTCTTGAAGTGGAGTAGTGGAAATTTAATGCATTAGCTATACTTACCTCCTTCTAGAATTCGAGTTTTGGCTATAAAATTGAGAAGTTTCTCACTTGATTTTCACAGTTGAAGAATTCGATTTGCTCTAAGTGAAGTGTTGTTGAGTATTGTTGAAGCTTGAAGAGTTTGAAATTTTTTCTAAGGCTGAAGTGTTGCTAAGATTCGATTTGAAGCTGAGAAGGATGACTTGGGTTTGTTGCTAGAGCTCAAATCTAAAGTGAATGATAGCTAAAGAAATTTGAATTTCAAAAAGGAATTTGCTGAAGTTCGAATTTGTTTTATTGCTGAAGCTGGAGGTGCGCACTTGCTAATTTACTGAAGGTATGCTGGTACGAATTGAAGTCTAGTTGCTGAGCTTTGAAAATCTGAAGTTGAGGTGTGAAGTGCGAACTTGCAAGAGTGAAGTTACTGAAATATGCTCTTTGCTAAGTCTCTTGAAGTTGCTGATTGCTAGAGTAAAGTGGGCGATTTTATTAAAGCTTGAAGTTGCTAAGTTGCTGAAGTTAAAGCTTACTTAGAAATCTTTTCTAAGTATTGAAGTTCAAAATCTGTTGAAGAGAAGCTGAGGTTTGCGAATAAGAAATGTTATTGCAGCTTCTCAAGTTCTTGAAGTTGACTGCAGCCCCTACACAATGTTTTATTTATTTTATAAATTAATTTGCTGATGAATGTTTGTTGTGTTGCAGATGGCTGAGGCAAGGGCGACTGGCAAAGACAACAATGGTGCATCTAGGCAAGCAGTTATAAAGAAGCTGAGCAAGACATTTATGCCAGAGTCAAAATTCATTTCGAAGTTGGGCAAGCTGACTGATACCAATTTGGGCTCCGTCAACCTAGAGACTTTCAAGAACAGAATGTTGGGGATTGGTAGCCATCGACCTTCGAACACTTCACACAATATTGTTCGAAGCGGATTATACGCAGCTACTGGTTTCCCGCCAGCCATTCAGTGTTCGGAGCTAATGATGGAGTGCGCCAATTGCTATGAGAAGGATCACAAGTCAATCATGTCACCAGATGGGCAAGTGCTCGCTAACCTCACTCCTGCTGCCATTGGTGAGGCCTTTGGAATTCCAGTGCACAAGAACATGGTTTACAAATCCAGAGAGCGAGCTGAGCGAATGTATGCTTCTGCATTCGAAAGATGCATGGAGACGATCAACACTCACTGGATGATCAATCCCAAGCCTTCTCGTACGAAGCTGCCAAGACAAATTATTGCAGATGACTTGAAGCAGGAGTATTGTGACCTCATTATGATGCTGAGTCGAGTTGGAGGTTGCCCACAGTCATTTATTTTTGAGCCATGGATGTTCTACTACATCAACCTCGTGCTTGAAGGGAAAGACTACGTCAACTGGGCCGAGATGATCAATGACAACTTGCATGAGCAACTCCTGAGCCTGAGAAGAACAAAGACGTTCTATATGAACTCTTACATCATCTACATGCTGGCTCGTATGACGAGGTATAGAGGAATTTCTTACAAGGAGCCTGTTGGTTGTGGCTCTCACCAGTTCAAAATCCATGAGGCTTGTCCGCAGTTACACCTGGCAAGTACCACTCATTACAAGCGTGTCAATGATGCCTTCACCATGCATATCACGAGATTGCTTCAGGAGCGGATGCAACACAGAATCTCGAGAGAGGCCCAAGAATTGATCGAAAGGTATGGGTGCTGGTTTATACAGTTTCCGAAGTTTTCTTACATAAGGCTGCAAGGTTTTTCATCATACCCATATAGGCTGCCTAAGTACCCAACCGATAGAATTTTAATGCTAGAGATATCTAGGCAAATGGTTGCCTACGATAAGATTCAGAAGAAAAAGAAGGGAGGTGTTGACTTCCCAATTGTCATGGGCAACTCGGATGAAGTGTGTCCTTCATTACAGGCAGCCAGAGAAGCAAAGAGTGAGCTTCAATTTTATTACTTTTCATATCACACCAGCCGACAGCACTATGATCCACATAATAACATCAAATGGGTATTGTCAGAAGAGTTTAAACACAAGGCAAATATTGAGGATTATTGGGTTGATGCATCAGATGAGGTTGAAGTCAGGAAAAGAATGTTCTCTCGGTTGCCAATTAATATGATCAGGGAGTGTGAAGTTGTTCCGGTTCCAGACCAGGTGAATGAGGATATGGATGTTGTCCATCCAGATTATGCAGCAGTGAGAGATACTCCACTTCCACTCCCGGATTGGTCAGAACCGTGAGGTTGCTGACTTGGACACACTTTCTATTCCGGTCTTGACATTTATCAGAGCATGGGTTGACAGGCGTGTGAGCAGATTGAAGAGTAGGTCAATTGCTTTGACTTACAAGTTGATGGGAGATCACAGGACACCCAACACCGGCCGAAAGAAACAAATCACACGAGGCCCAGAGTCCAGAAGAAAGAGCCGCTCGCAAGAGCCTCTTATTCCGCTCGGAGCCCCCACGGGTTTAAATTTGAGTCACCTAATGCCATTGAGACATCAAGCCCGAAAAGGCTGTGGAGGTTTCTATTTGCTGATCGTGAGGAATGCATTGAATCAAAAAAGGAAGACAGAGAATAATCAACCACCAATGGAGAGTCAGCTTACGAGTGTCAACGACCCGCTAGGAGTTGATCGAAGATGATGAGGGGATTCACCACCACCCTCGCCCAGCAAGAGTTAGAGGCGGCTTTGGAGGATGATGATGATATAGTTTCAGGAGATACTCAGCCACTTGAGGACTATGAGCCTCACCAGAATGATGTAGAGGTTGAACAAGTTCGAGAAGTAGAGGCACAGGAGCAGCAGCCCTTTGATATACAGTATACAGTACCTGATTGGCTCAGGGATAGGATGAGGAGAAGCCCCAGCGAGGAGATTGATCCAGCAGTTGAAATGGAAGAGTTCTTGAACAGGATCAGTGCACCTCCACAGAAGAAGAGAGCACGAAAGTTTTCGAAGATATCAACTGATGAGGATGGTTCCCGTACCCTTCACATGGCTGTGCCACAGGTTGATTGTGACCGAGATGAAGCAGTACCAAAAAACTACATGGTCACAACTTTGGAGTTAGGACGCCCCACTGGTGCACAGATTGTAGAGGAGTGTGATAACTCCTACCTCGCCCTCAAGGACAGATTATTCAAGAAGGAAGGAAAGTACAAGAAGTTGAAACGTGAGCATAAGGCCTTGATTGGATATGTGCAGCAGTTGTCTCGTTCTCGTGGGCAAGAAATTCCAGTAATAGAACTTCCAGCAGAGATACCTAGAGAGTCAATCAATGGCTTGGTTGGAGTTAGGAAAGATGGCAACAAGAGGCGCATAAGTGGGTCAATGGAGTCTGTAATAGACAGAAAGCTTTATGGAGGACCTTTGCTTTGTCTCTTTTCAAATGTGCTTCTAGTATTTTGGCACGAATGGAGGCAGTTGATCAGGCCTGGGGGGATGCTTCTATTTATCAGAGCAAAGTAATTCAACGTCTTGAGGCATTGAGGCATGTTCCTTTGCGGTTGCTGATTGATGGAGGGGTCATTCAGGAGAATGACAGGTATGACTTTTCTAGATGGTATTCTTCAGCAATCACGGGACGTGGTTTCTTCGACGCAGCACAGGAAGATTCAACCAGGGTACGGAAGGCTATGGCCAATATCATTGATGGAGTTCAGAATACTTTTGAGGCCATATTTGCTAGGCGATTGAATCCAGATGAGGTAAATGTTGATAATTTGAGGGGTAGGCTGGTGCCTTTCTTTTCAGAGGTGAAGACCTTCGTACAAGATGATTTTGAGAACACTTCTACTTTCTCCACCTTGATCCAGAGCACGCAGGATTCCTTGGTCGCTTGGAGAAAATCTTGTGCAAGGCATGAGCAGTCTGTTACAGTATTGGAGTTCCAGCTAGATTGCATTCCACCTATTTCAGTTCAGGAGGTTGAGGCTGTACTTGGCAGGTTCGTTGAGTTTGCAGCCAAAGAGAAGGAGAATGGGAATGCACTTCTGGATGATGATCTTCTAGAAGACTGATTGTGGGCATTAATTGCCTTTACTATTTTTGGGAGTGAGTAGGAATCTTTGCTCATTTATTACACCACTCCCCATTCTAACAGTTTTTAGGGTTAGGGCTGAGGTGGCTTAATCTTAGCCACTCCTTTGGTTGTAACCCTAGCCGTCCTTTGGACTGGGCTATCTATAAAAGGGGGAGTCCCCCTCATTTGTATCTCATTAGAATTAGACTAGCATTAGACTTGGAGATTGGAGACTAGAGAGTAGAGCATAGTAGGCATAGTGTGGAGAAGAAAGAAAGTTTTCCCTTTGAAAACTTTTGTGGAGATTGTTGTGTAAAACTTTTATGATAATAGATCTTTTCATTGATGGTGGAATTCGTCTTTGTCATGGATAGCTAGCAAGGTCTCTTCTTCCTTTCAGATCCAAGTAGCATAAAGTAGCGTAATTTTCATTTCATGCAAGTAGTTTACTTTGGATGTGTGGTGTTTTATTGAGGTAGCTTCATTTCATTCCATACCACTAGCAGCTTGTTGATGACAAGTTCGCCTTGTGTGGTCCACTGGAGATTATATTGAGTTTAACTTCGATTGTGATTTGTATACTTATATGCGTCGTTCTGATGGTGTATGTATGCTAAATTATAATTTGAACATCTTTTGCTATCCCTTTGAAGATTGCACTAATTTTGCTAAAGCTGTCCAACGTAAGGCTAGGTGAAATTCGGTCGAAGTCTGCCGAAATTGAGCTCCATATATCCTACATTTAGAATAGAATATAAGTTTCTTAGGCCTTACACTCATTTACATTCTGCATATTTCTAGTCAGCTTTAGGAAAACGAACTTATTGCCAAATCATACACGCAAAATCCCCTTCAAATCATCCATCTATTGTTAACTGCAAGAATCTTGAACAATTGTGTAAGTCCCCTCGTAAGAACACAGCAATTCACATCAAACCAACTGAGGGTATTCTACGTATTCGGAACCTTGGAGTTGAACGTGCGAACTTTCTCGCAATCTTAGCGCACGGAATACTTTGATCAAGAGAGAACGGAATAGCCTTCAGACTATTTTGTTCTGCTGATTGGTGCGGTCATAAAAATCACATCAACACGCCCCTTGCGGGGGTCAAGGGGCAGCGAGTCCGACGAGTCTCAGCGAGTACTCGATAGCCGAGTCTCTAGGACTCGTTTAGGGTCACTCGCCTCGGGACTCGCGAGTACTCACCAAGTTTGTTTGAGTCTTGTAACTATGGTTCAAACATCATCCTAGGATCAGTTGCAGCATCAATTTCCAGTCGGAGTGATCAGGTGATGGTCTCAGCATGAAAGATGAAATATTAAAGTGTTTAATATTTTAATTTAATAAAGTAAAGTGATTAATTCTTAAGTCACTTTATAATATTTTAATAAAGTGATTATTTAAAAGGGGACTTTATTATTAAAGGTGAGTGATTATTTAAAAGGGGACTTTATTATTAAAGGTGATATAAGGGTTAAATGAAAATTAATAAAAGGATCTATTTAATGATGCTTTATTAATTTAGTATATTAAAAGGGAGACGTAAGGACTTTATTAAAATGGGGATTTAAATGATTTTAAAGTATATTTTATACGATAAGTTAAAGTGTCATTTTAAAAGGGGAGATATAAGTGATTTTTAAAGTATACTTTATATCATAGATGAAACACTCGCCAAAAAACTCACGAGTTTTTTTACAAAATGATTTTTTCGTGCATTTACTCACCTAGAAAAACTCACAAGTTTTTCGCAAAAACTCGCATGCAAAAAACTTGTGCAATCTGCTAAAAAGTCACACGGTTGCTAAAATGGGCATTTCATTTCATTTTTTCACTAGTTTTTGACTCTTACTTGAGCAAAAAATCACTCCTAGCCATTTTGCACCTATTTACAATGATTTTGCATCGAGGAGATGAGATTTGAAGGGGATTTTCATCAAATTTAGAAGGCAAATTAAATTTCTAGGTAGTTTTCTAGTTTTTCTTATTCTTTTTTTTTTTTTCTTCATTTTTGTTAATTCTATGTTTAAAAAACATCATGAATGTAGCGTAAAGATGATTTAAATACATTTATATTGTTCAAAACAAGATTTAGATTCATCAAAACAAGAATTTTTGACATATTTTTCTGATTTTTTTACATATTTTGCTGATTTTTTTTCTTTTTTTTTTGGAATTTTCTTCAAATCCTAGTTTTTTTTTTATTATGAATCCTCTTTTTTGTTGAAAACATGTTTACAATCTTAGATTAGCTTAATTTTTTACTAATTTAAAATAAATTTTCTAATTTTTTCACATTTTTTTGAAAACCTAGTTTATTATTTCCTTTTTTTAATCCATTTTTTTATGAAAATATTTAGAATCTTAGATTAGTTTAGATTTTTACTAATTTAAAGTAATCTATTTTGATTTAATCTAATTTAGCTTGTTTTTAAATTTTCTATCAAAAAACTAACAATTTGTGCTTTCACTTTGTCATTGTGTGTGTAGGTTAATTGATAATGGCTTATGCATCCGGTTTTGCCTCAGGCTCAGCCCCATCTATGCCTAGGGGATTTGTAGGCGCTCGTCCAGCAGGAGCTAGAGATCCTACTTGGAAATATGCTATCAAGGACCCAAACTTGGCTCAATCTTTTGCATTAGATGTGAAAATGTATACCATGGAGGCATCAATCGCCTCAAATACTAGCTTGCAGGCATCCCTCAACGTGATGCTAAGGCTTGTCCTAACACCAACAAGGAAATAAAAAGACAAATGCATGCCATACTTGCAACTGTAGAAGAAAAAAAATTACAAAGAGAGAAGGAAAAGGTGGCAATGCAAGTAGCCATACCTTCTACTCAAGGTGCTCTAGTCAACCTTGAGTCGGATGATGATGTAGCAGGCATAGTAGGCTCTCTTCGTGGTCCATATACGTGAAGGCAACCCACCACCACCTCGAGCCCTTCATCTACCTCTAGTAGAGCACTAAGATCAACACCTACGGCTACACGCATGCATGATTTTTTTGTGCCTAGAAACACACCTGGTGCACAACCTTCCTTAGAGGAAGGGCAACTAGGTGGAATAGGGAGGTGCATGAGCAGGCAGACATTGCTTGTGCAGATTTTTGGTATTTCAACAACATCCCTTTCAATGTGGCAAGCTCACCTTACTAGCACAATTTGGTTACCGCATTGACAGTTGCAGGGAAAGGCTACAAGGCGCCTTCTCACACAGACTTGAGTGGGAGATTAGTTTATGTTCTTTAATTTATGTTTTTTAAATTTAATTTATGATGAATTTAAACTATTTTTTTGTTTACAAATTAAAATTGTGTACTTATTTCACTTTGTACTTGTAGGTTGCTTACTAGTGCAACTAAAAGGGCAAGGGAAGCGATAGAAGAACAAAGAGAGGAATGGAAAAAATATGGCTGCACTATTCTTTCTGATGGGTGGACGGATGGTAAAAACCGTACCATCATTAATTTTTTGGTTGCTTGCAAAAATGAGGTGGTGTTCTTGAAATTTGTGGATGGAGGTTGGAGCAAGTGTGCATGGAGGTTGGGCTTGAAAATGTGGTGCAAATCATAACTGACAATGCACTGGCATATGTGGCAGCAGAAAGAATCCTCCAAGATAAACACCACACAATTTTTTGGACACCTTATGTTGCACATGTCCTTTACCTTCTTTTGGAGGACATAGGCAAATTAGATTGGGTCACACCGATTGTAGAGGATCCAAGGAGGATCACTAAATTATCTACAATCACCCTTGGGTTCTTCACTTGATGAGGGATCACACCCAAGAGAAAGAGTTGGTGAGATCCAATGTGACAAGGTTTGCAACGATTTTCTTTAACATTGCAAAGCATTCTTGGTGCATTGACGGCTTTGAAACAAATGTTTGTGAGTCAAGCATGGCTAGACTCAACTTATTCGAAGAAGCCGAAAGGAGAGAGAGTTGCAAGCATTGTCTTCGACGGCCTCTTTGCACAAAGAGCTACGGAGATTGTGAAGGTAACTTCAAAACTTTGAATTTAAATTCAAATTGAATATTCTTTTTAATGTCTTTCATTGTAAATTTGTAAATTGTAACTCTAATCTTTTTGCATTTTTATATTGTAGGTGTCGGAGCCCTTGGTTAGAGTTCTCTGCTTGGTGGATGGGGATAAAACCCCAATGGGGTATCTTTATGAGGCCATGGATAGGGCCAAGGAGGCTATAAGAAATTATTATAAGGGGGACCGCCTCAAGTTTGATCCCATTTGGGAGATTATTGACAAGAGGTGGAACCATCAACTCCACCAACATATCCATGCAGCATGGTACTTCTTGAACCCTCGTTTCTTCCATTCAAGCACCTATGCAGATCCTATTGGAGAGGTTATGGAGGGCCTCACTACTTGCATTCAGAGGATGGCACCCAAGGTTGAGGTGGCAGACCTCATTGTTAATGAATTGCAAAGTTATAGGGAAAAAAGGGGTGCACTCGTTTCTTTAGACCTGGCAAAAAGAGCAATAATCAATCAGTCACCAGGTATAAAATTTGAAAATTACAAGTTACAAGTTACAAAAATTGATAATTAGATAATTTGATAAAATATGTTTTGAACTTTTGACTTTCCTTTCTAAGTTTCTAACTCTTAATTTTTTTTTTGTAGATGTTTGGTGGACAAATTGGGGTGGAAAAACCCCAAATCTTCAAAAAATTTCCCTCTATGTCTTATGCCATAGTTTGTCCAATTGTGAGCGCAATTGGAGCTTGTTTAAGGACATCCACACAAAGAAGAGGAACAAACTAGCTCAAAAATGCCTCAATGACCTTGTCTATGTGCAATATAATCTTCGGCTACACACAAGAAAGGTAGAGGAAATATCAGATAATCCAATTGATTTGGATGAGATAGATCCATATAGTGATTGGACAAGGCGGGAGGAGCAGCCTCCATTATTTTCCGAAGACGACATTTATGATTTAGAGCGACAAGCAGTGGAGGAGGGGAGTGGATTTGCATTCTCATTGGATGACCTTGAGGATGAACCTGAGGAGGAGTCATTGCCAATGCCACCACCTGCAGTTGCAATAGGATCTACATCCAGGATGGAGGTTGAGAAGCCACAGCAAAGTCCTACAACTAGACCCTCTCCCCTAGTGAGAACTAGACAAGGGAAGAAGAAGATGTGAATTTGTAAAAACTGAAATATATTAATGTAGTATTTACTTTCAGTTTTACAAAAACAATTTGCTATTTTCATTTTGTTTCAAACTATCATATCAGCGCATTGAGCATTCCACATGAGGATGCTATTTTGTATCTAATTTTCTTTCAAATCAATCAAATACAGCTTGTTTCTTCTATGTACTCATTTATTGACTCATTGGATGCATCTTATCTTTGAATTTTTCAAAAAAAATGTGTTTTTAGTGGAGTTTAAGCAATTTTTTAAGTTGTCGAGTTTTTTGCCAAGTTTTTTCCGAACCGAGTTTTCCGGGCTTGCCGAGTACTTGCAATTGGCGAGTTTTTCAACTATGCTTTATATTATTAAGTTGTGCACCAAATTAAAAGAAATTAAAAGTAAATTGAATGAAATGGAATTTAAAGTGAATTTGAGGTAAAAAATAAAAGGGCATTTTGGAATTCATTTCATTCATTCATTCAAGAAGAAGAATTTGGCTAAGGGTTTTGCTGAAGACTGAGAGTCTAAAAATCTCAAGCTTTTTGAGGACGTAGCCCCTCAGGAAGAACAACTTGCAGACAATTTTCCATTGCGGGGATTGTACTTGAGCTTCAAAGAAATCAGGAAGGCTTTATTACTTAGGTTTTGAAGGAATCATCAAGAATTTGCAGGATATTTTGATCATTATTTCAATACAAAGGTATTGACAAGAATTTATGAAAGGGTTATATTGGAAGTGTTTGCCGGGAGAGTTTTGATGCCAAATTCAGGGATTGAATATCATTTCTCCTCCATATAGCTGGGCGTTATAATTCCTTTAACTCAGTTTGAGATGCTACATATCTGCTGCTAGACGTTGAAGCTTGCTTTGGCCTGGACGTGAATGTTTGACATTGGCACGGATTTGTGAAGGAAATCATTGCCTATTTTCTGGTTTGTAAATCAGAAACTGAGACATATTGCTGCTGCTGTATGCATTTGGGCCTGAGCTGGGCGTAGGATTTATTCTGAGCATAAACCTTGGTATTACTGCTATTGTCATTAACCATTCTCTAAGGAGTCTTGTTGCTGGGCACTCTCATTCCTGGAGGAATTCTCATTGACATATATATAACCTGGTATTTATCTCTGAATGTTATATCTGTTCTATACATGCATAATTTCTGAGTATACCTGGTGTTGTAAAACCTCTGTTCAAAAATGTATATTTGAAGGGTTTGCATTCAGACTGAGAACTATTGTATGAATACCATTTGATGTAATGAGTTACAAAATATTTCAGCTCTTCATTAATGCTCAGTTTGAACCTGTACAAGTCTGAAGTTTGTCTTTGTTCATATATTGTCATGTTCAGATAAATGCAAGTCAATAAAATGTAGAGATGATTATCAAATCTGTATAAGCATTTCTTTTTAATTCATTATCATTAATGGAATGTCAATGTTCTGAGTATGATAAAATGGCCATCAAACAAACTGAAAATATCAGGCAAAATCAGAAAATTAAATATCCTATCAGGGGTGGGATATTTCACCACTAGATCTGACCCTAGCAAGCAATCTCAAAAATGGTATTGGCCATGGCATAGAACACCCTCACCTTCACATGCTACATTTTTAAAGAAGGGTTTGAGTGGAGTTTTTGAACCCCAATAGCCATCTTTGAGAGAGCAAGTTTCAAGGGTGAATGTGATTCCATTAGGCCTTGGAAGAAGCTTTGAGACTAAATTTGCGAAGTTGCTTGAGAAAAAGGTTTTAGTTGCTGATTCAATAATAATTGTTTGAATGGTGTCTTTTGTTATAGGGGAGAGAAAAAGTCTTAAATCCTCTACTTTGATAGTATTATGTAAAGAGAGGTGGATCTTGGTCCTGTCTATTCGAGAATGGATAATGGCTAAATGGAACCCTTCTCCTTGGATCTTATTTTTATCAAAAGCCTATTTTGTATTACAATTTTCTTTAGAGTGAAAATGCTTGGAGGCTCTTCGCACAATGTCGTCTAAAATTCATGGTTGCCATCACTCTTCAAAAATTGACTCCAAGATTCTCTAGTTCCTCCTCTCCCTTGCCTCCTTGAAATGTTTCTATTTGTCTTTATGGGCTCTCCTTGGAATTATGGAACTCCGATTGTCTTGTCACAATTTGGGTAATTTCATCAAAATTATCAGTGCTCCCTAAAGAAATCACACAATTGATTGTTTCTAAGACTCTAATGATAGTGAGAGACTCGGCTCTTCCTCTCTCTAAAAAGTCTTGCTCTACGTGGAACATGCCTCTTATCTAGAAGAAATAGATTATGGAGGCATACCTTTAAACCCTTCATATATTACAAGATAGGTCATGAGGCAATAAGTTGCAAGAAATAAAAACCTTCTAGGACTCCTAAGAGGAAAGAGGAGCTTGTGAAGGTTAAAAAATCTAAAAGCCTAAAAATGTATCCAACCTTAAAAGTTCCTTTAAAGCTCATAACCATGATTAGTTCTTTTTAGAGGAAGCATCTCCTGCCTCATGGGAAGACTTTCTAAACACACACACAAGAAGTTTTTCTCTAAACTCAAGTCTTCGAGAGAAAATGATCAAAAGTTTCAGGCACATCCCCTCAACATTAGAAATTGCTTTCCTCTAAGTGTAACTCTTCAACTTCAAGGGATCAAAAATATCCAGACCAATTTCTAGGGAGTCCACAAATGGAATTCTTTGGATGCTCTTTATGGCATATCTAGTGCCAAACTTTCACAACTAGCCATCCTTTGCTAAGGAAAATTGAGAAGGTGGAGGAAAACAAATATTGAAAAATTCGCTAGTAAGTCTCAAAAGATGTTAGGGAATTGTCACAAAGAACTTTTGATGGTTTTTTCATTGGGTCAAGTAGATCAATAAGGAGGGGGAAGGGCCCTCTGAGAGGTGCAGCAAATGGTCTTTATTGAAATGTTAGGGACTTCAACACCCCAACCTAGAAAGTTGGTTAAAAACTAGTTTGCATTGCATGTAGACTAGAATGAGTGAGTTGACCAAGAATGAAAACCCTTGTGTCCATGTACGACAATGAATGAGTGAGTTGGAAATCAAGGATCCTTCAAATGGTTTTCATGCCGATGTTCCACTATTAGACCTGTCACAAGGAATTGATACAACTAATGAACACAATGTTGGGAAAATGCAAGAAAGTGTAGAACAAAAGAAGGTTGACAATACTCAGTACAATAAAATGTTATTAGCAGAAAAGTATTGTTGGAGAAAGCTAAACATAATGGAAGGAAGCTTGTATCTGAGGCCCTAAATAAGGATGTTTTACTAGCTTCCAATGATGAGAACTCCAAGTTTGATGAAGAAGAAGGAATTACTATGATAAGTAGTCACTTGGAACTTCTAATCTTTAACAAGGGAAGGCTAATGATAAAGGTACTGTGGTAACAAATATGGAGATTGATTCCCCTAAAAGAAAAGAGATGCGACTTCTTTCACATACAAATGTGGAAACATATGAACATAACATTGACAATCGAGATAAAACTTTACAATGAAAATATGTAGATAATATTACGCATCCAAATAAACAAATAGCAATAAATCATAGACGAAAATAGATTACAATATAAATGCAAACCATAACTCAAGAATTACGTGGAGAAACCCTTGCAAGAAAAAACTCCACACCCAAAGAGATTCAAGACTTGTATTAACCCTTCAAATGAGTTAGATCAATACAACTTCTCTCTAAATCACTGCAACACTTTATGGCTTCAACAACCTATAATTAACTTGTTTTTCCTTCAACTCAAGCACTAAATATACAAGCATGAGAGAAACCACAAATCACAAATGGTTTCTAAAACCATTTAGTTTAGGCAAAAATCACAAAAATAAGAAACTTCCTCTTCCAACTTGTAATTTTATCCGCCTTTTAGTAATATGTTCGTGCAAACTAAAAAATCTTCCTTATCTTCTCCAAGCTCACATTTAACTTCCCCTTTTTCGTGCTCTTTTTAATTTGACAACTAAAAGCAACTTAACAAGTTGTCGTAGTTGCATTTAGCAACTTTCATGACAATTAAAATATAAGTACAAATTGTCAATTAATAATTAAATACAAGGAAAGGTTGCAACATTTACTCAACACTTAATTCTAGAGTTGTGCTTGTTCAAGATACTAAAGAAGCTACATTGCCTGCAAGGCAAGTCATGATTGACATAATTTGAAAGCTAGTACAAATGACTAATGCTTTCTTTCACCAATGGGCATTTAAGAAGTTAACACACCACATGATTCAAAAGCCCTAGAGCATAGAGACAAAGAGGCATCATTTTTTGATGACCAACAATGTATCCCATTGGCTTGCTCTGGTGATAGCAATCAACAAACTCTTAAATTTTTTGCATCATACATTTTTGAAGGGGAAGATCATGAGAAAGTAGAGAAAGATGAACAACACATGTATTCTCAAACAACTAGTTTTCCTTTGAAAGAAGCAAAGGAGATTGAAAAAGATAAAAATGTGCCCTAAACCATTGAGGAGAGATAATGGTAATGTTGGCATGCCACAAATAAGGGATAGTCTCTTACAAAGAAGATTTCATAATACAATCACAATGATTATAACAATAGTCACAAAGACTATAACAGGACAATCACAAGAGCTAGTCCAAAGTAGCAAGATACAATAGTTTCCAATGACACTAACACAATCATCAAACATGATACTATTCTGAGATGACAATGACAATGAAAAGAGATCTATTGATCTATGGCAATAGCATGATCACTTTCATTATGAAATCTTAACATGCTACAAGCTACTCAAGGATTGATAGTTTGCATGGGTTATTGTTTCTTCTTTCCTCCAAGTATCTCCATCATGAATCAAGTAAATGCATGAAGAAGAATTTGAAAATTAGCTCTTAAAAGCTTGGCATGCAAACCTACTGGCAGTATTCTTCATGGAAGACCCTATAAAAATAATTGAGGGTCATTATAGGGGGTCTATGTGATCTTAAACAAAACAGAATGGCACCTTATGTATTAGATCTTAAGGTTTGAGTAAAGGAGGCTCCTTAAACCATCATAAGGGAAAAAACGATAGCAATAAAATAAGTAGACAACCTATAAGCCTATGATACAATGATGACCACAACGAGTGTACAAATCTATAGTGATGAAGAGTAGAATCAAAGAAAAGAGCAACATAAATCAAAACTTGTGATACACAATCTAGTGACCACAACAAGGGGACAAACTTGGAAATTTTGCCAATTGTTTAATGGGAAAGCTATTGTTTTGGGGAGTTTGAGTGAGCTTTTGAAGGGATAATCATGGCAGAGGGCAATAGCAGTAGACTTATGCATTATAGTCCATGAAATGACAATTCAAGGAATAGCATACAAAGTGATTAAGATCATGGCAAGATCCTATGTAAGTTAAAGACTCAATGTGTCATGATATAGGGGACAATCGATACTCAAAGTTGACAATAATATACCCTATGACAATCATAATGTGGAATAAGGCAGTTTCAATAGACACAGTCCTATGTGAAGACACAACTCTAGGAGCTTGACAACAACCAAGTCTGAAGGGCAGCATAAAAGGAACAATGAGAAGTGAGAATCCATGTGTTTTAAGTGTATTTCCTTAAGTGGCAATGTATTGTTATAGTCTCTCAATGATAGTGACCGAGAACCAAATCACAACATTAATGAAGGGCAATGAATTTCATCATGGAGGTACTGCTATAAACAGCAAGGAGAACCCAAAGGACGATCATTACAAGGAAATCAAGCCATAGAAGGCTCTAACAAAGTGTTAAGACTATGAGATCTCCAAGCCTATAACTTCCCATTGAAGATTTCTATTTATGATGCTTCTTCATGTTCCATTTCTTCATTTTTTGTTGATTGCTAGCAAGATTCTTTAACAAAATCAGCTTCAAGTCCCCAACTAACCATGTATTGGGTCTCCGTCTTACACATGGATTGATAGATGATTGGCAATTTTGTGCTACCGAATGCTAAGTACATCAATCTGATAAGTATTTTTGGACCATGGATCTGCTTAAACCTAGTTAATATTCACTTTCAAAAATCCAACTATTTTATTACTTTGCTTGGAACTCCATCAAAACAAGAGCTAAAATGAAGAAAAAAGATAACGTAAATGAACCCTCTAGTAATTCCTAACGTCAACTTAGTTTGAATATCTAAATGAAATGTTCAAAGGTTTCATAGGAACTAAAAATGGGACTAAAAATGAACTTTAAAACAATTAAACTTTAAACCAGACTTTTGACTAGACCTGCACTGGATTTATCTACGTCAACTAAATTTTAACAATTATATTAAAATATAGCTGCAATCTTGTTCATCTGACAAAAATTAACCTGATTTGTCATGGTTTAAATTTTTCTCTAAGCAAGCCATATACACAAAGGATTTTGGAATCTTCAATCATTATCTGGCAATTTTAATGTTTTATTGAGTCATCTAAATAATTTACCTTGGCTCCTCATCTTTTATTGTAACGAAACTCTATATTCAAAGGATTACAAAATTTGTGTTACTATTGCTTATGAAAGTCGCAAGAGATCTAAGTCAGCATTAAAGATTTACTCAACGACACAAACTTTAACCGGACACTTATATTTCCTGAATCAAACTCTATTTCCCGAAGATTTTGTTAACAGTGATGTCAAATCTTTTAAGTGTGCAAAAGGCTGACCCCACTTTAACAGCTTTTCATATTTTCCTGCAAAGGAATTTTTGGATTCAAAGAATCTCACAATTGTCTCAAACCTTAAAATTTTGCAGAAATACTCCATACCTTGAAATATTTTCTCTGATAACATTAAAAATTTTAAGATGCCATTTTGATAACTTTATATTCCAAGGATTTCATAACAACATCTCAATTCTTTAACGTGCAGAAACACGACAGCATTAGTAATTTTCTAATTTAATTTTTCAAGAATTCTATTTAACATATATGTATAAACTTAAATTCTTCATCTCTAATAATGAAGGCAAGTTCATGTGTTAAGGATAAGGTGACCTTGGCTGCACAATATGAGAATATCTTTAACATGAAGTACGCAAAAATTCCTGTGTTTTAGTTACTTATGTCCATAGGCTCCATAATACAGTGTGTTCTGCATATTAATTATTCTAAAAGTAAAAAAAATTGTTAAATACCTGAATACATCCCAGCAGGTTGACAAACCAGGAAGTGGTGGGGCAAAGCCATCCTTAGACCATACATTTCTGTAAACAGCGCTAACAGAGGGTTCACCATTAATTCCTTCTCGCCCTGGCTCTATCTCCACCATAAATTTCTCCATTTTCTTGCAAATGCATCCAAGTTAACAACAATTTTGACAGACACTGAGAGTTCTACCCTGAGAACAAAAGCATTTAAAACAAGAAACTTTAGCCCCTTTACAACCTTTTCAAAACCACAAAAAAAAAGGCACCAAATCATGTTTAAGCTGAAGCCTCAAGCAGAACAGGGTTGATTTCTTTGTTTCAAGGTGACGAACTTTAAATCTAAAGAAATTCCTCCAGAATTGCTTAAGAAATAATTGCAATAAACTCTAGTAAATAACTCTCAAAACAATCACAAATCTATTAAGCACACCGGACCCCATGCAGATGAATTCAACTTCTATGCAGACTTTTTTTTTTTCCGAAGAATTGATGGTTTCAAAGAAATACTTGACAAATAAACAGATAGGACAATTCCAAATGAAATATAAATAGATATAAAATCATTTTTAATTTACGCACAGCAACACTGCCAAACCCTACTATAACCACAGATGCATTGTGATCTGTGTATTTACCCTTACAAAACCACAAAATCGCTACAAAACTCAAACAAATTAAAAAAACACAACTCACGTCAAACATAAACTAAAGAAGAAAGAGACTATTTCCTATCGAAAATATCCCAGATTCAACGATTTCAAAGAGTAAGAAAATAATTCTGCAGAGCCTTGATAGCTTTAAAATATTATTAAAACACAAAATCCATACATAACTTAAGTTCAAACATGGAAAATCTAGATTTCTAAATGAAAAACTCTAGTAATCGACAATTTCGAAGGGTGGGAGAAGAGTCTCAGATAGTACTTCAAACTTATTAAAAGAAAGCTCTCTGATAACCATCCATCCCGAAAAAAAGCGTACATAATCTGAAATCGTAGCAACACAAACACTGTTTTTTTCACAAAATCCTTCCAAAACAATCATTCTCTGGAATAAAGAATTCCATGTACAGTGCAACAAACTTTAAAATTAAACATAGAAAAAAGGAGGCTCAAAACGAGATCGATATCATGTTATGAAATATTCCAGAGCAAGAATTTCAGGCCCTTAGCGAAGAATCTACTTCCATTGAACAAAGACAGCGGTTGAAGTTTTAGAAAAACGCATATTCATACCTCAACTCAAACCTCGCCAGAGAATGAGCTGCAAAATCTTTCCCGCACCAGTAAGTTTCAAACATTATATGGTAATAAGAACTTCAACCTTCATAAAAATTTAAATATATTGTGATCCTAATAGAAATTATGATAACAACTTGCGCAGCAGTTGACAATGATGCCAATAGTTTTTCTAAGTCACGTCTAAAGCAATTTAACTTAAATTTAATGCCTCCACAAATCGCGACGATACTTCAGATAAATCATCAACAGTCCCACAAAATTATACATAAATCATAACCTCGACAATAAATAACAAAATTTTAGCGAAAATCCCCCGAAGTCTACGATTTCAGCGAGTAGTTGAAGAAATTAACCTCGAGCTTTTAAAAAAAAATCTTTTTGAAAGAAAAATCAAGTAGAATACACGATCTCAATGAGTAAGAGATTCAAACTTCGAAACCAGTGCAAAACAAAAGCTCCACTAAACAAACCAAAAAAACTACTTAAACACGAATTCTTCTAAAAACCACGATTTAATGTAAGTGCGGAATCTATGCATGTTGCAACAAACTTAAATTAACTTAAACCAATAAGAAAGAAAAAGCTTATAAAAAGGTCAAGCAACCATAAGTTCATACTAACTCTAACCTCAACGAAAATAAACTCGATTTCTTGACCAAAAATCCTCCAGAATAAACATTTCAGACAGTAAATGAGGAATTTACTTACATTCAACAAAAATAGCGCATACAAGTCCCCAAAAACAAAAATTCTGGATAGTGTGTTCTGCAGAGGAACGCGAACTTCATATCTATATAAAGATTATTAGATATTGTGTTCTTCACAGAAAAAAAAATTATAAATGAACTTTCTGGAGTAGTTGACGGCAGTAATTGACAACAAATAAGTACCGAAAGTAAATGCAAATCTTAAATGTCCATGGCGATGGAAAGCGGCCTATGTACCAAAGCTTTTATACATTACCCGAGAGCAATGCCTGCTTTCAGTACCTACCTACATAACCTTCATTCAGTACACTTATACCTATTGCCGGGGAATCCTGCCAGTATAACCGGTTTCCCATTATTACCGTGACGCAGGATGGCGGAAAGATTTTTGTGACTACATACTTTGTTCCGCTGCCAGTTATTTGGCTGTTGCTTTCAGCTGTTATATGGGTGGTCACTAATTTATGTTATGTTTGGATTTTCGTTGTAGCTATGAGCTGATTCTTTATGTAACTTTGTTTGCTTCTTCAATAAATAAATAGAAGTACTTAAACTTTTTGACGCGCCATTAATATCCTACTCCGATATTTTTTTGTTTTACCATCTGAAACTCTTCAGAGCGTTGCAGATGTTATGTTTCTATATATAGTAGCATGGCGGTACGTAGCTGTCGGTTGAGAGTATATTCATTGTGTATTGACTGTTTTATTTTTCAGTTTTGTAGAAGCGTTGCGGGACTCAAACTGGCACTTATCACGGTCATTTAGACGATTACATAAGGCCTTTCGGTAAGTATTTCACGTATCGACTTTCTGTTTACGAGGATATATATTTTGTGTCTGATTGTTTATTCTTTAAATTTTTCCAATTTATTTTAAATTAACAATTTTTAATGCGCATTAGTTTTTTACAGGCGTTTTTTTTAATTGTGAGATTTTTACATCACAAATAAAAATGACGAAGTGAAAAGATTAAAAAAAATAATAATAATAATGAGAAAGAATGTTTATAGAAATACGTTATTATAATCCTCTTAAAATGGGTTTGAGGCATCATGATGTTTGTGATGGTTTGAGTTGTCCTTTGACTCTATAACTTGGTAGCTCTTTGTGGTCTTTCTTGTTGTCATACCACATTTATTACAGTATTTTTTAGCTTTCTTTTATATGGTTTCAACCAATTTATGTTGGTGTGACAATGGGACCGGCTCTTATTGGTTACTTTGTAGGGAGAACTCCTCCTCAAAGCATGCTTTGGGAATGTGTGGTCAAATCTTAGGCCCCGCATGGGGTCCATTTAGAAGGTGTTCAAAACCTTACTAAGGGGTTTTGTTTTTTGCTTTGTTGAAGTTAGTCATGTCCAAGTCATTTTGCAACATGGCCTTTGGTATGTTTGGGCGTCACTGTTCGTTTTTCAAAATTGGACTCGAGACTTTACAGTCTCAGATGACAAAAAGCTTCATGTGTCTATATGGCTTGAATTTCCTGGTCTCCTCTTGCCTTGTTGGAACTTTTTGCATGGCATTGCCTCTTCCTTGGGGAAGGTTATTTGTGTTGAACCAGACTGTTTTTATCAAGCTTGACCTCAAAAATGGGTCTATATGGAGATTGATTTGTCCAAAGACCTAAAAGAGTTAGTCGATATTCAAATTGGCAGCATTCGTCCTAGAGTCGGGATCTATACTACTCTCTCCCCATGAATGGGAATCTATAGGATACACCATACATCTTCAAGTGTCACTTTCGCCTCTCTAGTAGGCAGATGGAATGAATTGGTCTCAGAGTGCCAACGCTCTACTAGGGCAGTAGCCCCCAATTAGCCCAGATCATGGGCATGGTCACATTGTATAAACCAAGTGCATGTAGAGTGCTCCTCTCCGTCTCATCTAAATGATCATGCAATACCATCAAAGATAATTGAGTCTCTCGTGTGTACAAAGGTAACAACCTCACTTGCATTCAAACGAACACATTACATCAATCGGGACACTTGGCTAAACCTATTGGACCTTTCAAACCTTGAACTTTTTTCCTAAAATTGCATTTAATTTATCAATAGTTAGATGTGTCGTACTTGTCTATAAATGTGGTGCACATCAACAAAGGCAACTCACATATCAATTGCGGCCCACCACAAACACTTGTGGCACATTGTCCTACAAATGCATTGTTAAACTACACATATGGTGATAAGCCTTACATTTGTAGTGCATAAACATCTACAATCCTAAAAATAGTTGCAAATCGCAAATGAATGCAATTCCATAGAATAATTGTGACACACTTTACGAATGCATCGCTCATGATGATATTTACGGTGCAGAAACAACACATCTGTTGCTCACTTTTTGAGCCCTAAAATCCACCAAAAAAAAAAAAATCAAATAAAAAACAAGGTACGTACCGCGTTACCTAATCCCTCAAGCTGCCTATAGGTCCGCATGCACCACCCACAATGAGATGCCTCTGGAATTCCTACCATAGCTCCACTACTTTGCTGCAAATGCACACTCCTCTCTCAAAATTCTAAAACCAAAATGCACAAATGAGGAAAATGACCCCCCAAAGGCCTATTTATAGACCTTTGTTGACCTAGTGGACCCCCCCTTTATAATTGGGTGTACTACCCATGCCACTAAATTGCTAATACATTGGCCTAGATTGACTTATAATCAAAATGTTTTGTTGCCTATGCACCTAAAACTATCAAATCAGCTTGTTAGAACAATTTCCCAAAATTTTCAATTTTTTTCAAAAATTTGCAGATTTTCCTGAGGAGGCACCATGCTATCCCGTCGTCACTAGGGCATACTGGGGCAGGTCCTAAACATGATTTTTTGAATTTTCTTTGACACAATGCTATAAAAATGCATTGTATCAAAAAGGGGTAAAATGTAGATATCTAAAATTGTCCTAGCCTACAACTAACATTTTATCACTAATTACCGTCCTTTCCTAATGATTAAATAATGTTCAATTATTATCACTAATTCATATTCCACTATTAGTTAAATGACTATGTTATTTAATTAATTCACTTTGTCATTAATCTTTCTGATTAATTAAATAAATCATATTTATTTAATTATGACTATCATTAATCTTTCTAATTAATTAAATAAATCTTATTTATTTAATTATGACTTTATCATTAGTCTTTTTTATTAGTTTTAATTATACGGGAAAAATAGGTTTTGAAGGGACCCAGAACCCTTTACAACTTTAGATACAAAATGTTGCTCAAGAGATACTAAACTAAGACTCCAACAACAGCTCTAAACTCAAAACAACAAAAGATTCAAATGTTGCTCGAAGAATAACACACTAAACTATCAGCCAACAGCAACAAAACAATAGTCTTTTTTATTAGTTAAATAAATATCACTTATTTAATTATTTCTTTTAACTCCTATTTATGTTTCTGATTAATTAAATAAATCTTATTTATTTAATTATGTCTGTAATTATCCTTATTCCTCTAAATTAATTAAATAATTATTATTAGTTATTTAATTAACACTCATTTTCCTTTTTAAATTAAATAATTACTTTAATTATTTAATTATCCACATTCACACTTCCTAAATTAAATAATTACTGTAATTATTTAATTAACCTATTTCCTCTCAACGTTATCCACTCATTAATAATAAATAAAATATTTTATTTATTTATCTAATTCCCACTTGCACATTCCTTTAATAATCAATTAATTTAATTAATTATTAAACCCATGCATTTCTACCTCATTCTTAACGAACGCTCCCTTCCACTTCACTGACTATCAATGTCAGTCCTTAAATCAATCAAATCAGTTCACTCCCACTCAGTGTGAGTTAACGAAGCGATCAATTCCTCATGCAAATAGTTTCTGAAATCTTGCAGCTAGTTGCAGTCAGTTAACTCTTCAATCAATTCCTCTCAAGGATTCTTGACCCTTGATCTTGATCATCCACCTTTTAATCATGATCATCCATCCAAATCAAACTTTTTCTATAAAAGCAACCCTCATTCCTCTTTGAAGGCTAACCATGAATCTTCGGGATTTTGCATCCTTCATTTACATTCAGTATTTTGAGCTTGAAGCAATATTGTGCACACCAATTTTTGAGAGCAAGGCAATTTCGAGAAGAGCAATGAAGGTTATTCAAGGATAGCATAGAAAGGAAGGTATTAGCATATCAATTTATTGTCTTCTATGTTATAATTGTTCTTTATTGTTTGATTAGATTGAGAATTACATTAGATAACAATAGTTAGTGGTTTCTATTCTAGATTCTTACAATGATTTATACATCTCTTTCCTAGTTGACAATTGCCTTGATTTTTTGCTATTTTATTTAAACCTAAATCTAATTTCTCACTTAAAAAGTTAACTAATTCATATTTATCCATGATGCAAAAATTTATATTAGATATAATCTTCTTACATTACCTCTTACTTACCCACTTGATACTTATCTTCCTCTCCCTGTAGGCTATGATATCAACATGTTTGTGAATATCATTGGGTTCCTAGATATGATAACCAAGGATGTACATGGTCCTAAAACACAAAATATAGGGCCTAATTGATTATAATGTTATTCACATGTGTTTACATATTAAATGATCAAGGTAATAATATGGTGTCTCAACCAAACTAAAATTTATAGAGATGATTAATTATCTTTCAAATTTCCAAATACGCTAATTATCTTCCTTTTTATCTTACACTTACTTTACTTTTCACTCTTATGGACTCTTTGGACTCTTATGTATTCTTTATCTTGTGGTGGCATGTTTGTGGTTTTCATTGTGGATTACTTTTTTGTTTGGTTGTGGTTTGATGCTTTACCATACCATGATTTGAATAATCTATATATATTATTCATGATTGAAATAGAATTCAACGTCATGCTAAGGAAATGACCAAAGACTCAAACATTGGAGGAGCATGAAGTCAAGAATGTGAAGAAAAAGGAACAAATGAGGCAACTCTGTGAAAGAGATTGAACACCATAAATGAATATATATTATCTTTGTCATTTGAATTAGATAATGAAGTATGCATTCAAGGCATGAAAGAGAAGAAACTAGAAAACAAAGGCACTATATAAGTTTTTTTTATGCAATAATAAAATTAAATCACTAAGTTGAAATTACATCTTCTTTGCCACTTCAAGATGATATTGAACAAATTCCTCAATCACCAATTGATTAAATTGGTAAATAATAAAACAATCAATGATGATGTTATACCAACTAAACAACCTATTAAAAACACAATAAACATTCCAACTACTAAAGATGAAAATTATTTTTTTGATGAAATAATTTATGTAATGAAGTGCAAGTTTACCATTGAGAACACCTTCTAGAAATTTGCATAAAAAACCTAAGTTTTTAATTGAAATTGATGAGAACATTTTAAAACCAATGATTGATAAGATTACCAAATTTAATTATAAAATAAATATGCATAAAGTATGGAAAATAATTTTTAAAAACTTAAATGAAACATGAAGATGTTAATTGTTTGTTGAAATGATGGTGAATCTTAAGTTTAGATCCATAATGAAGATAATTGGCATAAGAACATTATATACTTGGCTAATATATGATAGAGTTGTTCTATGATTTTGTGGCACCTATCAATATTTTTTCTAGACCAATAGGTGGATGTGGGTTCCTCCATAATAATCTCTCTCATTTTTCATCAATTCAACATCATTTGAATGTGCTAATAATAAATGCATGTTCTTGTAAAAAATGCCAATTGAGAGCAATGCAAAGGTTCTAATAGACATATTGTGCATTCCGTGCATCATAGGGAAAAACAATTGCATAATCACACATCTAGGTGAGCAAGCTTATGCTAGGGGAGACCCCCATTTGTTCCTCGAGTCTATTGATCCTTCCGAGCTACATTATTATGGTGAAATCTCTTCAGATCTTTAAGAGAAAAAACTAAAAATCTATCACATAAAAGTTCTTAGAGTTCATAAAACCTACAAATATTTTGTATTAAATATATATGGATGTTGGGTCCCTCGATAATAACATCTCTTATTTTTTTATCTCAACATCGTTTGACCATGCCAAGAATGAATGCATTCTTTAAAAAGTGTTAGTTAAGAGTAGTATACATATGTCAATAGGTATATTTTATGTTTAATTCTTTGTGGGGCCAAATCAACTATACCTAAATGCCCATGTGGGTGGGTGAATGCTAAGGGATTCCTTGATTTGTTCCCCTATTCTCCTAATCCTTGTAGGATTCATTATTTTTGTGATAGTCTTTTAAGAGACTTGGGAGGAAAAGACTGACAGTCATTGACTAATTACTTCTTAGAGTTTGTGGCACATGAGAATGTTCCATTTGAACCTACAAGTGGATATGGGGTCCCTTGATAATAACCTCTCTTATTCTTTATCACCTCGACATCATTTGACCATTCTACTAATGCATGCATTCTTGCAAAAAGCATCATTTAAGAGTAGTGTAAATGTACTAGCAAGTATATTTTGTGTTTTGTTTGCTATGGGGTTAAATAAACTATGTTAAAATATCAAGGTGGGTAGGTGAATCTAGGGGAGGTCCCTATTCATTCCCCAAGTCTCCCAATCCTTCCAAGCTACATTATTTTGGGGTAATCTCTTAAGAACCATGAGAGAAAAAAATTGTCAATCCATGACATAATAGTTATCAAACTTTGTGACACCTACAATTGTTTTTCTATACCTAAAGGTGGATATGGGGTCCCTCCATAATAAATTATCCCAACTTTTCTCATCTTAATACTATTTGACCATGCTAAGAATGAATGCATTCTTACAAAAAGTATCATTTGCGAGTAGTGTAAATGTGCCAATAAACATATTTTACATTTTTAGTGTCATAGGGTTGAACCGATTACACCAACACATCAGGATAAGCGATTAAATGATATGGGAGGTTATGGTTTATTCCTCAGGTCTCTCAATCCTTCTATGATTCATTATTCTAGGGCTATCTCCTAAGAGCCTTGAGATAAAAAATTACCCATCCATGACAAAGTAATTATCAAAATTTGTGGCACTTAGAATTGTTGTCATACCTATAAGTGTATATGGGGTCCCTCCAAAATAATATCTCTTAGTTTTTATCTTCTTGAAACCATTTGATCATGCCATGAATGAATGTCATTTGATAGTAATGTAAATGCTCCAACAAGCATATTTTGTGTTTTGTGCATCATGTAGTTAATTTGATTGTGCCAACATGTTGAGGTGGGTTGGTGAATTCTAGGGGAGGCCTCAATTTTTTCTCCAAATCTCCTAATCCTTCTAGACTACATTACTTTGGTGTAGTCCGTTAAGATCCCTATGAGAAAAAAGTTACCAATATATGATAGATAATTTCTCAAATTTTGTGTCACCTATGAATGTTATATTTGACCTATAAGTAGATATAGGGTCCCTCCATAGTAACACCTCACACTTTTTTTATCCCAACACTATTTTACCATGCTAAGAATGAATTCATTCTTGTAAAAACATTTATTTGAGAGTAGTGTAAGAATGCCAACAAGCATATTTTTTTATTTTGTGTGTCATGGGGTCAAATTGACTATGCCATGTTGAGATGGGTGGGTGAATGATAAGGAAGGCCCTTGTTCATTTTCAAGTATCTTGATCCTTGTATGCTACATTATTTTGGGGTAATCTTTTAAGAGCCTTGAGAGGAAAAAGCTACCAGTCTATGATAAAGTAATTTTCAACGTTTGTGGCACCTACAAATGTTTTATCTAGACCTACAAGTGGATATGGAGTCTGTAAATAGTAAAATCTCTCAATTTCTATCATCTTTACACCATTTAATTATGCTAAGAATGAATCCATTATTACAAAAATATCATTAGAGAGTAGTGTAAACATGCCAACAAGCATATTTTGCACTTTTTGCATCATGGCGTTAAAATTGAATATGCCAACCCATCAAGGTGGGTAGGTGGGTGAATGCTAGGGGAGGCCTCCATTTTTTTTTCGAGTCTTTCAATCCTTCTAGGCTACACTATTCCAAGGTAGTCGCTTAAGAGCCCTAAGAGAAAAAAATGTCAATCTATGATGGAGTAGTTCTTAGGGTTTTTTGCATCTAGAAATGTTTTGTCTAGACCTATAGGTGGAAATAGGGTCCATCCACAATAATCTCTCAATTTTTATCATCTCAACACCATTTGATTGTGCCAAGAACAAATACATTCTTGTAAAGAGCATTATTTGAGAGTAGTGTAAACGTGATAACAAGAATATTTTGTGTTCCATGCATCATGCATCTAACTCTATAGTGCCAACATGTTGGGTTGGGTGGATGAATACCAAAGGAGTCCCCATTCATTCATCAAATCTTCTAATCCTTTTATGCTACATTATTCTGGGGTAGTTTCTTAAGAGCCTTAAGAGAAAAATACTACCAATCTATGATGGAGTAGTTCTTGAAGAGTTTTTGGTACTTACAATTTTTTTATCTAGACTTAGAATTGGATATGGTGTCCCTCCATAATAACCTCTCTTGGTTTCCTTCATCTTGAAATAGTTTGATTGTTCTAATTTGAACAAATGCATTCTTATAAAAAGAATCATTTGAGAGAAATGTAAACATGACAACAAGAATATTTTTCATTTTTATGTCATGTAATGGTGCCTGTTGATGCAAAAATTTGACAAGGTAACAGTGTCTTATAAGAAACTCAGTTTATGGGGGACCTTTTGCACTAAACTGAGTGACCTCCAGGTTTTTAGAGAAACTGACTTCTTCTATAATGGGGTTTTGGAAAGGGAAAAGGAAATAGATATAATAAAATCAAGTCTAACCTAAGGCGATGCGCCGAGACTTAATGATAGGCACGATAAATCATAGATCTAAGGGCTCGATTGGTATTTGTAGTGTTCCAAAAAGGTAGAAACTGAAGATTAAAGTATAGACAATCCATTCATTGACATAAAATAACATTGCATACATTCCTACTGCTAAGAAGAGTCATTAGACATAATCTAGATCAGCAAACTTGCATCCAAAATATATAGAAGTTCTCAAATGAAATATCCAGACAATAGCAGCACAGTTTAAAATTTAATCAAATAGCATGAAAGAACATAAAGGTCGAACAATTGGCATAGTCTGAAAGTCTTTTGCAATAAAATAAAACAGTAATAAAGGCCTGGTGTCTTCCTAAAATCAATGTTCCTTCAAAATCTGGACCCTTCTTTCAAAACAAAGAGAAGTATATATAGCAGAAAACTCCCACTGCCTCGGAGAGCAGTAATAGAAAAGATTTTGCGATCTCCAAAAATGATGCAGAAATGAGTATATCCCCCAAGCCGTTGCAACAGAAAAGATTTGAAACCAAGCATTCGGTCATTCCAGGCCCAGGTGCATCTCTTGCAAATGATGGTGATGGTCCTGACAAGGTTAAATAGACAAGTGTCATCATCCTATGAAGTAGTTATGACACGCAATGGCCAGTCGCAACATTTGGTTCGCTTGATTCATCACCCGAATACGAAACCCGCTGAAGAGACACGTGGCAGCATAGCATTGCCCATGTGAACCTTTATCTTTCGTTGTTGAAGACTTGCACCAAGGTGACACGTGTCGCATGGATGAAGCTTTATCCAAAAGTGGAGGAAAGCGATCATCGGTTGTGTACAAAAGAGACGCATGGCAGCATTTTGCTGCCTATGGTCGTTATTTCATCCTTTCGTTGAAAGATTGCACAGAGTAGACACGTAGCAAAAGCCATTGCAGACGCCGATCATGGGGCCCGCCAGATTTCTTTGGGAAATGAGAGCTACATGGCACTCGAGCGGGGCCTAATGAGGAAGCAAAAAGGAACGATCAAAATGGCCCACAGCTACGACACGTGGAAGCATAGCGGGGATTCCCGAGATGCAGAGGAAAGGAAACCTCCAGGGTGCACATAGCAAACATGTGGAAGGGGCAGTAGACTTTGACAAAAGGCCGAGTGGATTCCTTGTAATGCGCGGGCCAATACTTAGAGCAAAAATATACCCGAAGGGAGTTTGTTGAATATTTATTCACAGTGCCCACCCATTATGTTGTTATTTAGAATAGTTATTTTAAATTACTTGTACCTTACATGCATTCTCTACATTCAAAACTAACTCATGTAACCCCATGAAACTTAGAATTAGGCAACAAAATTCATATCTATGAAACTCATTTAGCTTACCAATCTTGAAAATATCCATTTTTGTCAAAAATATCATGATAATCACTCATGTTCAAGTGTCCATCATACCCTACTATAGTTTAATTTATAAAGGGTGTTCTATTTCATCTATGTTTTTGTGTTATTTTATAACTAGGACCACACAAATTTTCAAGTGATGGAGAATAGATAAAATAATTAGAAGTAGAAGTACTAAGTGCTTGTATCTAAATCATTTTCACATACATGAGTTGATTTAGAATCCTTATTATCAATTATACTTTTGGTGGTATGCAACTATAAATAAATGGATCTTGTATATGATAAAGATATAGAAGGTGAAATATGGAATTAGACAATGAAATAAAATTCTATTCTACATCTAAAAATACCTTTAATTATTCTTGAAGAGGGAATGAGTCCAAGGTTGAGAAGTGTTACAAAATACCTCTCAACACCTCTTATTATACACCAAGGGTATGGATGTCTCATTGATGTGAATTTGATATGTGGATGCTCTCTAAATTAGAAGTATGACTTTACATTTGTGAGCCTATCTCTTTTGGCTTGGATGTGTTTTATTTATAGATTGGGAGGATGTTTGATCAATGTTTGAGGGTGCTTGAGAGGTTTGGTTGAAGGAGAGGCCTTCAAATTGTACCTTGTCATTAGTGCACATGGAGAGGGAAAATATCAAGAGAATTTATATAATCAAGATTCATTTGATTGACAAATGGGTGGAGATTAAAAATCCTCACACATGTGTGAGAAGGACCATGGGTATGTGTGATTGGTTTCAATTGGTGGGAATCACATTGGGATGTAGGATTTGACAAGTGAGAGCTCTTATGCATGTGTGAGACTCACATGTGCAAGATGGAGGGTGTATATATTTTCTAGAATAAATGAAAGGCTAGGATTATATGAGAGAACATAGATATAAGTGGGATGGATTTGATAAATTATTAATTAAGTTAGTCATGATTTGACTTGTGTTGGTAGTCAACTAGTTAATTGAAGGGAAAAAGAAGCAATTAAATAAATAGTTTGTATTTATTTAATTTTTGGAGGAAAGAGATCACGAAGGGTGACCTTAATCAAATATGTGTGAGTTAATTTAATTAAGGGTGAATGATAAATGAAACATGATATACTAATTAATTAAATAATTTAGATTAATTTAATTGATAATTGGAATATGATTGGGTAGGTTAATAATATAATTTGCTCTATTTAGTTAATGCTAGAGTGAGATAAAATTGAGTGTGGCTAAGTGGAAAATTTTATTTTTCTATATGTCCTTATTTAGAGGAGGAATAATGAATTCATTAATAAGAGATGCAATCTAATATACCTTTATAATCACTAGAGATAACATTATCATTTGATAATGGGATCTTCTTCTTTATGTTCCTCCTTTGGTTCCACTTTATGATATTCTTCTTCTTTCTTTGACACCTCTTTTGTTAATTGACTATGTATAATAACAACTTTAGGTTCCTCAACATTTGACAATGGCTAAATGAACACTCATTTGCTAACATATTCTAAATCTTATTCTCACATTTATACTTTACTTTTTAATGTAAAGTATATGGGATTACATTCTTTGCATGAGACCATGGATGCCAATGTTAAAATTTCAAGTATAATGTGGAATGACATATTAATGGTAATAGTCCTAAAGCAATAGGAAGAGTGATATTATCCACAAATAGTTGGTGAGTATTATAAAATCTAGTTATAGTAACATATATTATTTTTACTTTTGATATACCCACTTGTCACTTTTGTAAACAATCCAAGAACAGTTCATATATTAAAACTAGATCCATTATCAACCAAAGCATGCTTTATGTTCAAATCACCATAATCCACTATGATATGTATATGTAAATAGTATTAAGTTAGTGGTTTTTTCATCATGTGTCAAATTATATGATGTTTTAGTAGGATTCAATTATATAGTTTTTGAGGCAACCTTAATGACCCTTGTTACATGAATAATGTTTCATAAGAATTGATCACTCATAAGCATGGATGATCTAGGTGATCCCCACAAATGTGAAGTATTGAAACTTCTCAAGAGGTCACTTATCTCAATACCAATTTGACTCAAGTGTGCTTAACTATGTAGTTTCTCTCAAGGTTGAACCCACTTAGCTTGCTACCCTATTTGTAAAACTTTCATCAAGTGTGAATGATTTTTAATAACATTATCACATGAAATTTCTATATAGTTGAAGAAAATACCAAGATTTCCAATATACCAGGTACACTAGAAGCAACTATTTGTGACTAAACACTTGAATTAACTTTAACCTTTCAGAAATTATTGTATAGAAGATCTCTATATGGAGTGAATAAATGCATTAAATACAAAAGAGAATTCATAGCTTTAGTCTTTTGAAGTTGATCGATTAAATCATACTCTTTGTGTCTTCAATGTTAATTTTAGAGGTGGAGGAAGATTAAGATATCTAGGTTGGAAATTTTTAAATTTTATTTATCTTCTTGTCTCCCAATAAATTCTTTTCCTTTTATACAACAGTCTTAGCAAGCAAATTTAAAGATTTTGTTTTGAGTTGGTGTGTAACAAATAGTTGAAGATAGATTGGCTTGGGCCCAAGATTAAATTTTATTTTGAAATTTAGGGGTCAAAATCACTTTGTAGTCTTAAACTAGGTTTAGGACCACAAATATAAAATTGATCAAGAATAGGAAATAGATAATGAATATTAGATAAATGAATGCTTAAGACATAAAGAATAAATTTATTCAAGATTCAAATAAAATATCAAATTTTACACATAAATATACCATTTAAACATTAAAAAATTATTATGTTAAAAATAAAAATAAAATAAATAAATTAAAAATATACTAAAATATTATAAAAAATAAAGCAATTGAACTAGTGTATCTATTCCTTCAAAATATATGGACACCTTATATGCATGTATTAATTTTTAGATTAATCACTCTTACTAATCAAAGAACAAAACAATTAAATTAATATGCAATAGTTTTATTTTTATTTTAAATTATTGAACAAAGCAAAAGAATTTACAAGAAAAAAGCTACCAGCAGTAGTTGTAAAACATGACTAGCCAAAATGCCAGACAAACAATACAATATCTACCAATGACGTATGCCAGATGAACCATACAATATCTACAAGAGCCAATGATGTTCCTTGAGGAAATACAAAATATCAACCATAAAATACAATTACATAGACAAAAGTTGTATAACATTATGATCAAGTTTATTGTCTAGCTAAAACTTCGCTATCTAATCTTTAATATGTTGCAACTGATGTTTAGCTCTCTCACTCTTCTTGTGTATTACATGTATCTGCGAAAAAAGTACAGCCACCTAAAAACATATGTCAGAGTAAATTCGTAAAGTCCCAACAGCCTAATAAAAATTATTAGAAAACATTGCAGCACATCGATTTCTCCATATATTTTTCAAAATAACATGTCAAATAAATCAACAATCACATCCTTTTGCATACCAAGCCCAAAAACAACCTCTTTCCAAGTTAAGTCATGATTAAAAATAGCTAAGAAGTCTCTAAAAATAGTAAACCATTGCCTTTTAACATATACACAATCCCAAAAAATGTGCCTCAAACTTTCCACAGCCTTACAAAAAGGGCAGTTTGTTGGTTGAACCATAATGCACTTCAATCTATCTCCCACGGGTAGCTTGCAGTGCAATATCTTCCAAACCAACACCTGTGATTCAAAATTAGCTTTGGAACTCCATATTTGAGCACTTAATTTACACCAAAATTTAGTGTTGAGTCTACATTTCCACTTTTGATTGAAACAATTAGTAATATTCCAACTAGGAAGCAGCTTTAAATAAACATTTTTTAATGGAAGATTATTGAAGTGACTATAAGATAACCATTACCTAATTTTTTAGCTTTCAATTTGAAATCGTAACTTAGTGTTTATTCTTTTAGTGTTTTCATTTAAACATTAAAAGATGCATTATATTCTGCTAAGTTCATCAATATGAATGAAAGAGATTGTCAAAAACAGATTGCATTTTATTCCAAGTGTTGCAATTATAGACAAATAAGAAAGAGAACCAATATGTATTGAAAATATAATCTTTATTGATAATCATGAGTGTATAAATGTCCCTCACAAGCCAAGGGAATAGCTATCCTAATGCTAGTAAATATGAGATCATACACATATGGATAACAAAAATAAATTACATATAACATGAAAAGGGACCAGTCATTTCCTGGTGGAATGATGAATCGCATTGACTTGGCCTCACATCATCTTGATCCTTCTCATTGCTCTGCTTTTATGCTTTTGTTTGACACCCTCCTCACTACACCTAGGTTTCATGCATTGAATGAAAACAATGCTTTTAGAGCAACGAAAGATCACTAATCAAAATTATATGCAAAACATCCATAAACATGTAATCTAATTTCTACAAGCATTAAACTAGCAACATACCATAAGTGTCCATGGAAACAAGAAAGGAGTGATCAAACACACCTATGATATGCTTTGTTTATCTAACTATTTGTTCCTTGTGAAAATTTAGGACAAGTCTTGTTACTGTTTTGATTTAGCTAATTACATCATATGGGGTAAATGTGGCTCCCAATGAGGGTAGAGCTTAGCGTGTCTCCCTCTAATGTTTTGAGAGGGATAGGAAATTGAGCAACTTGATCAAATCAATGATAGACATGCTATTAATGCATTAAATCAATATGGAATCACACCAATTGATCAAATTTCATTATCGGATTCAAAAGATGCAACCCATAATTCGAGCTGTCAAGAGTTCATACTTCATATTTTCATAATGAATCAGTCATATGGCTGCCATCATGTCAAAAGGAAGGTACATTTTGTTGGACATGTCTTTCAATCATCTTAAGTGGATCCATGATCCATTTTATTAAAATAAGTAAATGATTTCAAAGATGCATCAAGTTCAATTATGCATCTCTTAAATAATGAAGGAGAAATCAAGGCATGCCTGAAGCCATCATGAGGCATATGGGACAATAAGAAGTAACAGTCCAAGGTGTTGTCAAGTCCCTCTCACCTCAACCCTATTGGACAACCACACATCACATAGGATGGTGAGATTTCAAGTCACCAACATAGGTGACATGTGTCTTCCCACTAGGATTAAAGTGAGGAGACGGTGTTTATTTGTTGCACATGATCAAAAGGACTGAAATGTTGTGGAAACCAGGTTACAAACTTGTGGGGCAACAAGTAGCTATAATGGAAACCATGAAGATTGGGGCAGTTCTAAAGGAGAATACATGCTACATCTCATAGTGGGACATCAACAATGACCTACATTAAAGGGACAACAAGAATCAACGAGCAATAACAACCTTGTGTGCCAAGAGTCAAAGACAGAGTAGTGAAAAGGGCATGGTGAAAGACACAACAAATCTACATGAGCCAAAGGAAGTATACACTGCTCACATTGAACCAAATCTGAACCAAATCAATGATCATTGGAGGCATGAAACATATACAATCATGCTATAGGACAACAAGGTCCAAAAAATAAATTATGTATTTTAGAATGCAATGAACAAGATGAAAGAAAATCACATCATGATATCAATGCATTTTAAACAACAATGCAATTAATGGAGCAACCCCTAAACATGATCATCAAAAAAGGCTATGTAAAGTGAATGTGTTTCATAAATGAGGCCAAGATATGAACATTTGAAAGCATTGTACCAGATGATGCAACATATACGATCATGCTTGGTGCTCTTTGCAAGGAAAATAAACTGGATGAAAGATGACCTTCAAGCTACAAAGGTTATAAAACTTGATTTGCAACAGGCTAGGGCTAATGCACAAGGTTTGATGGCAATGAAGATGGATATGTGCAATGACAAGGAGCAGACTTTGACTGTGAATAGGAAGTCTATGTTTGCAAGAAAAGAATACAAAAACTCTTGATTTGAATGGGAGCAGGAAATCAATGGCAGTTGATGTTATTAATGAAGTGTTGAGCAGTGGCAATCATGGTTTGAGGATAATGCATATGATGGCTAACAGTTATGAATAGTATGGGATTTGGATGTTTTGGTTTATATTGATGCCATTGTCTTCTAATGTCATAGGATCTCAACAATGTTAGAACATGTTTGGGCTTGATGTCATGTGAAGCATTTTTAGGTTTAAAATGCATACTTGGGTTTCCAAGTAAATTCATTAGCTAACAAGGTGTCTTATTTCACAATAACTTATAAGTGCAACAGTTACAAAGGATGGAAAGTGAAATTGAGATAGCTAAACAAGAAATATTCAAAAGAGAGGAAGATTTAACATATGGCTATGTAAAATTCAAAGATGAACTAAAGCAAGAGCAATCAAGACAAAAAATGAATCTAATGTATTCAAAGAAATGGAAAGATGTATGGAGCCTTTTAATTATACACATACTATACATTGGCATTGAATCATGTAGCATTTTGTTCTTAAAGGAAAAAAACTGAAAATGAAAAAGCCCTAGTTCATTCCTTCATTACCTAGGTTTGAGGAATTGTTTTCTACAAAGTCAAAAACCCACTTGGGGATTTTACAAAAGATTGCAAATATAGAAAATGTCTTTTCAAATCAAGTATTTCTCTACAGTTGTGGCCCAAATCTAGGTTTTTTATTTTTTCAAAAACACAAAACCCATTTGGGTTTCAAAAAAATCTAGAAATACAAAGAGGAATTGAAAGAGAGTTTAAGTGGAGAGCTTTCTACAAAAATAACAAGGAAAACCAACACCTCCTTCATGGTCACGGCATGAAGGGTTTTCTCTTCTTCAAAATGTGGTTCTTTTCCTCAAAGTCAAGAAACCCACTTGGGGTTAAGTGAAAAATTGCAGATACAAAAGCATTTTTTAAAGATATCATGAACATTGTGAAGCAAAGCAACAAATGAAAAAAACCAATTCATATGTTCATGGCCGCGGTTAGAAATTGCAAGTTTCCTACAAAATGAAGAAGCTAACTTGGGTTTTGAGAAAAAATTCAAATACATAGGAGATGGACCAGTCTTTCATGGAAACATTCTATAGAAAGACATAAATGACAAGCAAGAAAAACCATTTCATCTTCTACAGCCACGACCAAAGGACCAATTTTCTTCACAAAAAGCAATAAACCCACTTGGGGTTTCACAATCTAACTTCAAATATGAAAAGAAATAAACATTGTTGCTTTATTTTCAAGATTGGAGGCTCGAAATGAGCTATTTTTTGCTCAAAAATTAGATGACATGGGTCGATGGTAGCCTTACCTGAAGGGTTTGCTTTTCTTTTGCAATATTCAAGTATGCTTGTTTACAAAGAGCCTTCATTCGAGCTAGAGAAAAACACCAATGGTGGCTGTGAAAGAAGGATGAAACAATCACACAAAAAAATGAAACATAAGATGGTCAGAAACATCTCATGGTCGTGGCTGTGGAGCTCAAAATGGCCTTCAAAAAAGTGATATGATACAAATTTTTGTTAAAAAATCACTTACCTTTCATTTTGTTGTGGATTTCATCAAATTTTGGCCCAAAAAACCATCAGAAAACGTGTTTCCAATGCTCTCTTCAAACCCTATGGCAGCAGAGGAACATTCTGGAGAAGCTTGAAGAAAAAATGAATGCTTTTTTGTATTTTCCCCATGTTTTTTTGTTTAGGGTTTGAACCCTTTGGAGGCCGATGGGATTTTTTCCCATTCTTTTTAAAAATGAAACACATATTAATGTGTTAAGTGGGTCGATGGTGAGTATTAGAACTTAGGAAAATCTTGCCTTATTTTTCATGTTGAACACTTATGTCTTGTTCAAAAAGATGCTAAGTCCTCCAAATTTGAAACATGTTATGCCTTTGACCTTTGATCATATTGTGCCTTGAAGATTTCAAAATGTGCCTTCCAAGGATTGTGGAGCTCACATAGGCCGAATTAGTGGGGCCTTTTATTTTCCTTTGAAAATCAAAGTGGTTGACTAAGTCATAGTCATGTCTTTTGGCCTTGAAGTGAAAAATGAAGGTAAATAGAATTGATCAAATGCCTTGGAAGGATTTAATTTTGATTAATGCTTTTGGAAGCATTTAGATATATAATTATATTTTGCATTTTATTTTAGAGTGTAAGAACATCATTTAAGTGATTTGCAAATCACTTTAATGTTATTCATATGCAAATGTAAATGTAATTCAAGGATGGTGGTGGGGCCCTTTTTGCATTTTTCATTAAAATGTAAAGTAATTTGACTAAGTGATGTAATATGAGTCACTTAACCAAATTATTGTTTTAAATGCAAAATAGAGTCTTGTGTTTTTAAAACACACATGTAGCATGGGTCAAGGTTGTGGGAGACAAAATTATGACTGGCAGACATGAGGAGAATGTGTGAGTTGTGCCTTTGACTGTTTTGGAGAGAAATGTGCTATTTTGGAGGCTGTTTTGTCACACCTTTAGTGTGACCTTGGACTTGACTTGACCTTGGACCATTTGGAGGACTTTTTAGAG